>VZTZ01042024.1:1017035-1074605 GCA_013400955.1 Drymodes brunneopygia | reverse complement strand
TTCTGGAGGGAAGTTGCGGGTCCCGTTATCCCGGGAAGATGCGGCTCTGGCCGCGCCTCCCGCGGGCCGGCAGCGCCCTCTGCCGCCCGTGTCCCCGGCACCGCCAGCGTCACCGGCATGCCGGAGCATCCCGCGGGAACCGTGTCCTCGCCCCCACGAAAATCCCCATCTTCCTCCATCCCAAAAAGCCTGAAAAAAAACCGAGGAAGCTCCTTTTCCCTGCGCTAGAGGCAAAAGTTTTAATTTTGTATGTGTTGACCGTTAAGTACAAAACACAAACCTATAGACAGCAATTAAAGTGACAAGGCAAAATCCAGCATAGCCAATTAACGGATCAGCAAATTACAGGGTTTATTTATGCCTGTGAGGGAGTTAATGAATCTGGTAGCATGTTTTCCAGAATGAAAAAGTCGGAAAAGTGAGAAAAGAAGAGGAAAAAAGTAGGAGAGTGTAGAAGGATAAAGTGTCAAAGGCAGTTTGTTCCCCCCTGGTACCCTGAATAGGATTAATAAAAATGAGTTCAAATAAACATTAGCAGCAATCTTGACTGGAAGCAATGGGGAAAAAGAAGTGGTTCCTGTTCCGTGTTGCCATCTAACACAAAGGGATACCTGGGGCCAGTACCTCCCGCAAATCCCTGTTTCCTCTCGGGATGGATCCTCACCCCCGCGGGCAGCCCCGACCCCGCGGACACAGCTGTGAGGGACGGCGAGGTTGGGAGCCCGGTGCCCAGCCCCTGTCCCTGCATGGCAGTGCTGTTGTGGCAGGGAATCTTTCCTCGGGCACACCGCTGCCCTCAGTGTTTAGTTTTGCGCTTTTCGGCGTCTGCTACCGACTTTGGAGAAGGGCTTTTGTGCCTCGAAGCGCTCTGCTTTTCCTAGCTGCGCTACTTCAGTGCGAGATAACTCATCCACGAACTATTCTTGGTGTAAACACTTCCTCCTCTTCTCTTGGGAGGAGCTGGGCGATAAATCGATGGGACAGCTGAGAGCGGACCATCCGCGCCGTCTGTCCGGATGCACAGCGCTGCCGCGGTCTGCACCAGTTCTTTGATATTTAACTCCACCTACAGGCGTGCATCGACCCCTGCCTGCAGCCAGCACTTCTCGAAAGTTGCTTTCTTCGCTTGTATTACCAAAGTGCCCGCAGTTTAGATGAGCCAGCAAAAGCCGACGGTGATACTCTATTCACAAAGAAATAAAATTATTATATGGGCTGGAGGGGGAGGATTACCACTGAAGTTAACATCAGCCTTTTCTAGAACAGATCTCCGAGCATTCAGCACATCTTAATGGAGTTTTTCCCTCACTTCGTGGGATTTTTCACATCTGCCGGGTAAATTTGACCTCCAAGTCAAAAAACACAGCACTGAGAAACATTCTGACACCCCCTGAAAGGGACTTTGGTTTTTCCCTCATTAATAGGTCAGAATGAATCACTAACCAACTATTTTATGTGTGGAACAGGCACAATCTTGTCCTGACACTGTTCAAGCTTTTCTGTGCCCACAGTTTGTGCTTCCCTCTGGGCTCCTCTCTCAAATGTCAAAATAAGAAATGCTGCTGCAAAAGTATGGAAATTTGAATATATGAAAGCAAAACATCAGTCTTTTAAATACTTTACATCTGAGGTAAACAAAATGGCTAAAATTCTGGTAAAAAAAGAATATCTGGAAAACCAGAGAATATCTAGACAATAGGTTTTAAAGCACCAATTTAAGTAATGTCTGTCAATATTACATCCCAGAATTATCATATGTGCCCCTTGCATTATGTTAGCAGAAAATGATACATTGCAAAGTTTTGAAACACATAAGAACGAATCAAACAATATCTATTTGCCATTTTACAGGCCATGTAATTTAATGTTTGCAATTATATCAGTGATCTGATATGATAAATGTAAATATCTCTGAGTTTCTTCAAAAATACAAGTTGCTTAAGCCTTTTGTACCTATGGATGTAAAGATGTTTTTCTAGATATGAGTCATTCACAAAAGAAAAAAGAGCACCCTTTAAATTTCTGAAGTGTTTCAATACATCAAAATTCCATTTTGTAGGATTCAGAAAGTTGTTTTTTTAATTCAAAATATTTATAAAAAACTATACAAAAATTTACAGACAATTTTCCGTTACCAAAATATTTACAGGAAATTTTTAAAAACTAATTTTCTCATTGCAGTTGTATTATATTTTATAATTTTCTCATTTCAGCTGTATTATGTTTTTACTGTGAGCTATTTCAAATGTAGCCAAACTTAGACGACGTTTTAAGAAGAACTGTATTTTTTTTAAAAGTTATTTTAATGGCTTAGAAAAAGCCCATTGAAATTGAAGCAGCTTTGGCAGGTATTAAGCAGTACCTTTGTTATAAGGTCTGCTCATGTCAGTGGAATTATTCTGGTGGTTCATCAGCATGAGTCTTGACCCCTTTTGGATTAACACAAATACATTCAGACAGAGCTGAGACTGTGCTAAGAAGCACTCCACCACTCATAGCTTGCAGGAATGGAAATAAAGTGAAGAACAGGTCGTTTTTGCACTTTTTGTCTTGCCTCCAGCTCTGTTGATAACACCTCCCAACACTTCATCAGGCTTTCACTTCCAGATATGGCAGAAGCAATCTAATCCCAACACTGTCCAGCTCACACTCCACTGCAAAGTCTTAATAACGACCTCAGTGTCCATTGTCAACAGATCAACACATCTGGCTGTCACCTTTAATGTGCTTCCAGTGCTGTTTTGCCTAAAGTGGGCCATGATGCTGCTGAAATGTTGTGCTGGGAGGCACAGACAGTACAGAAGCAGAGGGCTGATGAATGAAGTGAAAAGCGTTACAGGGAAGAAAAACTTTTTAAGCAATGTTTTTTTTTTTTCTTGGGTAAGTCAAATGAAAATTGGACGCATACCTATTATCTCACACAGCCCTCAGAGATCTCAGGGTTGCAAATGGATATCACAACAGGGGGAGAATTTTATTCTGCAGCCAGCACAGGAACTGGTTATGAATTCAGCAGACCTGGCAGGTAGGTTTCTGTGTTTTGTATCTGATTAGCTGAAGGTAAGAGCACAAAAGCTCTGTTTGATGCACCCTACTCTTGGGTGATGCAAGATTTGGCACTGGGCACTCTCATTACTCCTTGAAGGCAGCTGGAACCCTGCCCACACTTGCATCATTACAGTTTAGTCAATGATCTCAAAGGTCTTTTCCAACCTAAATGATTCTGTGATCATCTGCAGACCCCAGCTTCATTGAAGGCTTCATTGATGTGAGACATTTCTTTCTTAAGAGGGTGCAGCACGTGTTGGATGAATGAGTAAATCTATTTTTCCTTGGTTCCCTTACTGAACTTTTTCTCTGTTGGTTCCTTTTAATAACTGCATTTGAGTTTTTAACAGCACTCTATATTTCAGTTAGGGACAGATAGAGTGGAAAACACCTTTGCTCCACCACTTCCTCCTTTGATGCTCCAGGAATAAAATATTACTACAGCATTTTTCTCAGGATGCAGTTTAGCAGTCACTGAGGCAGAATAATGGTGGTTTAAATGAATAGGTATTGAACCCTACCTTTCCATCATTAGACAGGTAATACACCCTGAGTCCTGCTGTTGTTATGAGGGCTGAACATGGCACATCATTCAAGTTTCACTTGCTCTGACACTAAACAATCCAGACTGGGGCAGTCATGATGTGTCACTCCGAATCACATCCTCCCAGACAGGGACAGCAGCATCTGACTTGTAGAGCCTGATTCAATTCTCAGTTCCCTTCCCACTCACACTAATGAGAGCTGAACTGGCCTTTTGATAGCTATCACTTAATAGACTCGCTCGGCTTGGAAAAAGAACATTAAAGTGTTTCTCCAGCCATGTTTTATAGCCTAGAAATACACTGGCCTGAACTCTGCAGTTTAATTTTTCAACACCTGCTCTGCAACAGCATGTTTTCTTTTTCCTTTAACAGCTAGAGCACCCCACAGTGCTCTTAACTGTATGTGGTGGCTGTGGCTTTTTTTTTTTAATTAAGGTTTGGGGGACTTTTTAATAGCTCATGGCCTGGCTGCTGGTGAAACCCTGCTGAAGTCAGCAGCTGCCACATTTTTAAGGGTTTTGAAGAATATCCTTTACAATTCAAGTGTTAAATTCAGCGTTATTCTGCTCGAAGTCAGATTCCCATCGAATGAATGGATGAATCCCATCACTCTTGAACAGAAAAAGAAAGTAAAAAATGGCAATAAAAAATCCTTACCACATAAAAAGTGGAAATTCTGCAGTTCAAAGCCAAAACTGATCTCTGGCACTTAAGCATAAATTAAATGATTAGGAGAAAGAAAGGGAATTTCAAAGTAAATGCTTATGTTTATTTTTGGTTCACCTTTCGTTCAAGTACTCTGATTTCCTTCTCACAAGATATAAAACCCTAAATTGCAACAAAAGGCTTGTATAATTCTCTTTTCTATTGTCACAGTAAAACTTCCATGGATCAAATCAGGAGTTGGTAAAGTAACTGGGAAATACTGTAATATATTAAATGCAAACATATTTTTATGGCTTGGAAAGCCACAAATGGAAAGAGTAAATTAAAAAAAAAAGAGAGAGAGTTTTATTAGTATTTTGTCCATAAAATGCTATTTAGTAATTTAAAAAAAAAAAAAAAAAGGCAGTGCTTTCAGCTATTTTAGACTGACAAACTTATTAAGACGGTTTTGATACTGAAACTGTAATTTTCTGGGAGCCCACAAGATGGTAGAGTTCAGCTGAGGAGAGAATCAATGCTGAATCTTTTGCCTGGATCATGAAAACATAGTTACTAACTAGTTAAATGTGCTAATTTTGCTATGTTCCAGAAACTCAATTTCAACCTTTTTTCTTTTTTTTTTTCATAATCTGTTCAAACATTTGGAAAGCTTTTCTTTTCTGGCTTAGTCTTTGTTTTCCATTTGAAGGAATGCACCTCATTACTCCTTCAAGCATCTGTATTCCATACTCTTGATGGAGTTTAGTAATGGCATGCAATTATTGACAGTGAGACACTGGAAAAAAAAGACTATTTGGAATCCAGAAAATCTGTAACACATCATCGTGCAACTGTACAGAGTCACTGGGAAGCTGCTGGGCACTTACCCAGTCTTCATTAAACAAAGCAACCTAAAATCTCTAAGACCTAAATCTCTTCAAGTCTCTAAATCAGAAATACCACCTGTTATCCAGTAAAACAGCTCAGCAAATCTACAAATCTGGGAGTTAAATCTGTTCACTGGAGTCCAACAGCTTTCCTGGTAGTCACCCTGATTCTAAGTGGGGCTTTACAGACTCTCCTGTCATGATGTCAGTTGCTCAAGGAAGAGAAATAAAGTACCTATAACATCTCAAATGCAGTTTTTGAAGAAGCAAGGCCATGAATGTCCAAATCACTTGGGGCTCAGAAGAACAAAAATTTGCTGTGTACTTGGTTACAACAGCAGCTTACTTCAGCAGGGATATGATTAGAGGATTAAGCAAGAAAAGCTAGTGAAAAGTGTATTTAGAAAGAATTTAGGTAAGAGACAGTGTCTGCATAATATTCAGAAATGTGTGCTCTCTATCAGGAAAAAAGACCCCAACAACCTCCCTCAAGTTTTTTTAAAAATTGAAAGAAAAACTCTAAAGCATCCAAGGGCAAACAGCACACAGGCTCTGTACTGAGTAGTACGAGATGTAAGTAGGCCTTATACTACATAATCTTAGAGTAAATTATTATATTTCATGCTTGATAAAAAAAAATAAAGATCTCAGACTCAAATCAGGCTCAGAATAACACAGAACAAAACTATTATGCCTTTGCTTTTAGTAGCGTATGGTGATTTATTTGGAAGACTTTTTGATACACCAAGAAAAAACCTCAGAGCCTTTAGGCTGTGCAGAAGGTGAAATCCATCATGTTTTATGTTAATTAAACACTTAAGTCTTTCACTGATTAAGGAACTGAGGTAGAACTTTATTTTTACAAAAATTGCCAGTAATATTAAAATTTTAACACATTATGAAGGGACCCTAAGGGTAAGTCACAGTCACTTTATGTCACTACTTAATGTCAACCTGAAAAGTACTTTCATTTCTCTCAGATGAAATAGAGCTCAGT
The DNA here is from genome assembly GCA_013400955.1 of Drymodes brunneopygia. Lineage (NCBI taxonomy): Eukaryota > Metazoa > Chordata > Aves > Passeriformes > Petroicidae > Drymodes > Drymodes brunneopygia. The sequence continues at coordinate 1,068,483 of VZTZ01042024.1, read as the reverse complement.
AAGTGCTGAATGGGAATTGTCAGTGAAAGCTGGGGCTCACATCAGGTGACAATAAATGAGGAATGATTACCTGAGAAGCAGCTGTAATGCTCCGTGGAGGGGTGGCTAAGTCCTGAGCAAAGGAATTTGAAAATACCAAAATGACAGGTTAACCCAGAGCTGGGCCAGATAAGAGCTTTCTCTTGAAATTTATTCAAAATGTTCATCATGGAGGTGGTCAGAGGGTGGGTTAAATGCAGCAAGAGTACAACCCTCCCTTAAACAGAGAGCAAAGTCCCTCCAAAGCTCTTTGATGTCCCAGGTTTCAGGTTGTTAGAAACTTTAATAATAAACCTCTCTGGTATGCATAATTTCACATAGATATTTACGTGTGTGTGTCTGTCTGGGAATGAAATACCAATAGGAACAGAGAACCAGAAAAGGGAGAATGAGCCCAGCAAGTATTTCTTTTAAACCTTCTTTTATACCTCTTCAGTGTTTGAATTGGTCTTTGACTGGGAGTTACTAAAATTTCTGTCATGGTTTTCCTTAGGGAACACCTCATTTACAGACTGCAGTGTATGCTCTGCATTATTTCAGAATAGAATCCTAGAATATGCTGATTTGGAAGGGTCCCATCAGGACTGAGTCCAATAAATGCTGTCTTGAATTTTTTGCTGTAGAACACCATCACTTGTATTAGCAAGGGTGGAGGGGGGATTATTTATTTGTATGCAAGCTGCATTTGAGGCTAAGCTGCTTCACTTTCTTTAGGAAAAGCCACTGTTCATTCCGTTTGACTCATTCTTCTGTTTTACAGCTGGCTGCTTCCATTTAATTTTGAGGTAACGAGGATTTTCCTCCCCACCTAAAATGTTTCTGTCAATGTTTCTCGTTCTGTGACCCTGATGAAAAGCTGAAAGCCATTCACCAGTCACCATTCCAGGGCATGGCAGGAAAGAGGCACAGCATGTTTCAGCCCCTTCATGAAAACAAACATTACCAATATAACTCCACAAACTAACATGAATGATTCCTTCACACACACTGCGCTGAGTGCAGAGGACCCCAGAGCAGGGAGAGCACCTGCTTGGCCATGGGGAGGCACTGCAGGTTTCTAAAACTGACTGTTTCTGCTTTGGCAGGAGTATTCTTTCATCTTGTGAGCCTCTATTAGACGAACTCTCATAATTACCTGTTCTATAGATCCTGTTATGAAGTTAATCCAGTGTGCAACCTTGAATAAACAATTATTTGTTCTTAAAATGCTTGTCTTTATAATCCAAGCCACATTTGGAAACAAGTATTTAAAGACACACTAAGTATTAGGAAGGCTCGTATTTTCACACTGAAATAAACATTTCCATCGCTCCAGTTTTGGTGTCTTTTGAAACCATCACAGTTTATATTGCAGTGTTATAGTGCAGCAGGCTGGTCTGGAGGTATGTGTTTAAATAAGAAGCATGATCACACTTTCAGAAAGGCAGGTTCATCTGTGTGTTCATAACCAAACCTTTGTTCCTATCTGGACTTCTGTTCTGCTGGGGGTGGCCCTGCCAGCCCAGCTCAGGTTTGCAGACAGTGAGGTTGGTGCCCCAGCGAGGCTGGTACCCCAGGCGACAGTGCAGGCAACACGGGGGACGTATCCAAGCATTATTTGCCTCATCTTCTACCTACAATTTTACTTCATCATTTCCCTGACAGAGCACTGACCTTCAAATAGGAGGCAAAGCCTGGAAGGGATGCAGAAGACCCCTGAAGGCAGAGAAGGTTTTGGTTTAGCAGAGCTTCCTTGCCCTTGCTGATGAGGAGACCGGCGTGCTGCAGACCTGGCCTTGCCGTAGCATGACCCAGGCCTTGACCAGGGAACAGTCCAGCTTCTGCCCCCAGATTTCTGTACCATGAAAATGTGGGTGTTGGGGAGAGGGATGGAAGTCTGCTGGGGCAGAGAACCAGGAGCAGAGCCACGGTAGTGAGATAATTCCCTTCCTTGCCCCAGAGTTACTCAGCATTGAACTCTTCCTGCTGCAGGTCATGATTCCTTAAAATTCACAAAAACTAACTTGACTTCTCTTAATGTCTTGTTGTTTTCCATATTCCATCGGGAGCGTGCAGCAGTAATTATGCTTGGTTGGTGTTAGAGGGAGCTGCTGTGTTTGTGTTTAGGGTGTTTCAGGGTAAATGGGTTTGGCAAACTGTGCTCGCGTGCACTCTGTGCCCACGGAGTTTCTCGGGCTGTTGCAAACCTGGACCTGTGTGTAGAGAGTTATACTAGGTTTGACAGTTTGGAAATTATGTAAAACTCATTTCCTAATATTGTGCCATTAACACAGGGCTTTTTTGTTTGTTGGGGTTTTTTTAAAATACATGCCAAGGGGTTAAATCTTGGCAGGCCAGATTTTCTCTGTGGCAGGAGGTGTCACATGCCAACAGCTCAAACTGAAGATGGTACATCTTTCCCACAGCACACTTTTCCTTATCATTGCCTCTACTCATCACAGTGATCCAAAGCACTGCCAAAATCCCTGGGTGAATAGCACCCACCTGCTCTTTGGCACTCCCTGCTGCAGCACAAGGGAAGGCACAAGCAGGCAGGATGGATGCAGGGAAGTAGGATCACAGCTACTCTGCCTGTGGGCCTGGAAACCTGAAATTGTTGGTGGGCATCTCCCAGGAAAAAAAGAGTAATTTGATAGATGTGTGGATGTCTGTTTCTGTGGAATGTTATGTGCACTAGGAAGCACATGCAGCAATTAGCACTAAGAGCTGTTAATACACAGCCCTGGGTCAGAATAATTTCAACAAAAGGATTTTTTTATTTTTTTTCAGCAGAAAGTTCTTATAAAAAGGTGTCCGCAATTGAATCTTTTTAATTCATCCTCTTTTATCTTTCCTCTCTCACTGCTCACCGTGTTCATTGAGATTTGAAGCCATGAAGAGCAGGGACTGAGCTCACTCCACATTTGAACCACCCATACCACAGTGGCATCCCTCCTTGCTGGAAGTCCTTTCCTGAAGTAAAATCCCAGGTAAAAAAAAACCAACTTAATTAGTGAAAATACCTTGCAAAAATATTCCGCCCCACTCGCCCAACTCTAGCTAAACAACAGAAAAAAAGAAGAAAACCAGAATGCTTTATAATGAACTCTTGGGGTCGTATCATTGTGAATCAAGTTTTGATAAATCATCTCCTGTGAAATCTGAAGACTAAAACCCAAGGACTTATTCAGTTTCTTATTCTGTTGTCTTAGATCTGGCTTCCTACCAAAAGAGGTTTACAACAAAGATATTAGTGCTGTATTTCAGATCCAAGTGCCAATATCAGTATTTTTCAGAAAATAAAACTTCATTGTTAACCAAATTTATTTAAAAACAAATCAGCAGGACTTCTTTGTAATTATGTATGTGCCTAGCTATTTGCAAAATCTTTTCTTTATCTGTAATCCTTCAGAGGATGTAGTAGAAAAGGGCCAGTTCCTCTGAGTTTCCCCCCTGCTCGCCGTCTAAAAGGGTTTAATTGTCTGCACAGATGTTGGTCTCAGCAGGGTACAGTAGCTCTCTGTTATTTTTTAAAAGGGGGAAGAAAAAAAGTTAAAGATTTTGCGAAAACTAATACCCTAAGTATTTTCTTGGAGCATCTATGTAGATCCCTCTTGGCTGTCTCTGAGCATATGAAAAGATGGACTATATTTCCAAGCAGCCCTGGACACAAAGCCAGCTTTCTGTGTCCCCTGTGTCCCCCCATCCTGTCCTGCCCTGCCCTGCCCAGCCTGGCCCTGACGGCTGCCCTGACCCCCAGCCCAGCCAGCACACCCCTGTCTGCCCTGTGCCTGGGGATGCTGAAAACAGCTCTGGGATGCTTTGCCTTTGTGCAGGTGTAGTCTCCTTTCTCTCAGACAGGGCTGCATTATGCAGATTTGCACAATACTCACATATCTTTCTTGAGAGAAGTTGTTGCTGCCCCATGCCTGGAAGTGTTCAGGGCCAGGCTGGATGGGGCTTGGAGCAACTTGGTCTGGTGGAAGGTGGTGTCCCTGCCCAAGGGGTTTGGAGCTAGGTGGTCTTTTAGGTCCCTTCCAAACCAATCTGTTCTAGGGCTCTTATCATTTTAAAAAGTGCAAACTGTCCTTTAAGGAAGTATCATATTTCTGTTACACGTGTAGGAAGGAACCTCAGGCAAAGTGAGAATGACCACCTCTCAAATGAGAAAGAATGAAAACTCTTAATGAAATGGTTCTATGAATTTGTCCTACCTAATATAACACTTTTTTTAAATTTAACTTTCAACATTTTATGAATGGAATTTTTCTTTCATGCTTTCTCCTAAATTTAATACACATTGTGACTGGAAGTCATCTGCTATTATGTTTTGATAGTATCAAAAATGAACAGTCTTGTTAGTTCTATCACAGTTATCTGAACCTCATTTACCACCATCTCCTTGTTTTTCAAGATAATTGCATCCCCTGAAAGCTATTAATTGCCCTTAAAAGCACTACCATTAGCCAAGGCCTTAATTATGCAAACATATTCAGTGTCCCCATGACACTTGGCTAATCAAGGTGGCACTGTCTAAACAGCAGCCCTGTGCTTAGGTCTTCCTGCCCTTGGCTGAATAATCTTCCCTGCACCTGTTGTGCACCACAAAAATAATGTCTTATGAAAGAATAAAAAAAAACCTAAATGATGACTCCAACTCCAGTTCACTCCCTGAAATAATATTCAATTTTTTCCATCAGCAAAGGACATGATCCAAGATATCGATCGATTATTAGTAGGCTTTTTAACAGCAGAATTTTGAGAGATGAAAGCTTTCCTTGCCTCGTCTGTTTTCTCTCAAATGCCTGTTTATAGATCAATTATTTAAAAAAAAAAAAAAATGAAAAGGATCCTCCAGTTATACGGATCAATATCCAACAAATCATTGGCAGAAGGAAATCCCCATAAGGCACAATTAAATTCTGCAGCAGCAAATTCCATGCACACTGGTTTTCTGACCACTGTCAGACAGGATAATCTGAAGGATATACTGACTAAATATAGAAAAATAATAATTCATAACTGATTACCAGAACAATAGCTACAATCCTTGATTAGGATCCTCCCATTATCTTTGGATTGTAGCAGTTTGCTGTAGAGCAAGCTGACTCCTTTTTCACAAGGAATCACTGCCTTATTCCACATGCATTGTTTCCCTCCCAAATATATTAGTGGCATAAACATGAAATGCTGCAAATGGAGCTGCTGTTTTGCTCTGGGATGGTTGCTGCAGGTGGATTTGTGTGCTTGGGGTGTCCATATTTTCGGGAATGCTGCTGAGGTTTGCCCTGCCCTGCACTCACAGGAGGTACCGCTGGGACCCCATGCTGCCTGCCTGGTTCTGCATCCCTTTGTTCCTGAACAAAGGAGCCTCAAGGTAAAAACAGCACAGATCCTTGCCCTGTTATCAGCATCGATTATGAAATCAGTTCATGCTACTGAGCAAATGCTCTATAAATTGCTTTCACTGAGGTGCCTCCTGTTCATCGTCCACCTGCGCTGTTCGCTCATTTCCTACGGCGTTTGTAAAGGCAGTGCTCAGTACCCTCAATACATCTTGATTTCCTGCAGTTTCCCAGGTCGGCGTATTTCCTTAGAGCCCTGCTGATACCACCTGATAAGCTTGCTCTTTAAAGACATCAGTGATCACCACATGCCCTGTGGACTGAGTGTTGGATCGGTGGAGCAGAACCCTGCTCATGTGCCCCGTCCTTCCCAGCTTCACTGCAGTGCCAGCAGTGCAGCCACACTTTTATTCTTTTACACTGCTCTCCTCTCTCTGTTGCTGCTAACTGGACATCAGTGCCTTGCTCTCCCATTCAAGGCTGACCCCATCGAGCCAAATTTCATCTTGGATTCTGTTACTCTTTGGAATTCCTCACCACAGAAATGAAACACCCTGTTATATTCACTGCTAGCTCAATGTTACCCAGTATTTTAGAGCAGAGCTTTGTCATCATTCCTCCTAGAGCCTAAAATCATATCTGAAAGCTTGATGTATGTCCACTTCAGACAACACTCTGCTCATCATAGCCTGAAGAGCATCTCTCTGTCCTTGTTCAGTGGATACCTGGCAAAACTGATTTTCTTTCTGTCCTCTAAAGAACATCATCTTTTACCTTCCTATTACAAAATGTGTGATTTAGATGATGAGAGAAAGATCTCACCATTGTTTATATTGACAGTTTTTTCTCCTTCCTTGGGCAAACCTGATTTTTCCAATTAACAAAATGTTGTCAGTGCTGCATGGAAACATGGCAACCTGTGAAAAATTTTATAGAATTTGCTGTTACACACTTAGGAATATCAAGTGCTTTTCAAGATAATAGCATCTGGTATCAGAACCTGGAACACAAATTATACTTGGTAATAGAGGAGGTAAGGATGAAATAAAATCAATGCCTCCACTGTGAACAAAGAGGAATGGGAGCGTTCTATTTTTTAAAATGTAGTAGAATACCAGAGATTATTTCAGAATGAATTTCACTGGCATAGTTACTGTCATTTTTTAAGCAGAGAAAATTTGATCTCAGGCAAATTCATCTGTTTCCAAGCATTTTCATATATCCAGTTATTGTAAATTAGAAAAAAATATATAGATAAGATTAATCAAGCCAGGAGCTACCATAAATTGCTGAATGTATTCTTTAGTGAAATACATATGCAAGAGTTTCAAAATACTGAAAGGGGATAAAATGTTCATCTCATTTCTACTGAATCAAAGTCAATCTTGGCTTGATTTGAATTATTGGAAAAATTCCCAGGATTTCACCTTGTGAGCGTGTCCAGTAGGTTCTTGTAATGGCCAAAACACATTTGCAAGCCAGTAAATCAGCTAGTATTAAATTTCATGCTAATTAATCAGCAAGATTTACCCTATTTGATGCAAATATTGGACAAAATCTGCAGTATTTTAGTATTTTGGTTCATATGCCATATGTAGAAATGAGATGTCTTGTTCCACCTCCTCAGTAGGGGCACTGAAGGACAGAATTATCCTTGGATGGGATCAAGCACTTGTAATCAGAGTTGCCCTGATCCTTTGGGCTGTCCATATCATCTGAAACCTTCAGTGATGTTCACTCTGTGATGATTTTCACACTATCCATGTCGAGTTAGTGAGAGATAATGGTACAATTAAGCCAGTTTTATCAGTCCTGCAGAGACTGATGCATTACATTCATTTATGGCCAGTGAAGACAGGCAAAAGCCATCATTAAAGATCACAGATGCTAAATCATGTCCCCAAGTGCCACACCCACACTTCTTTTGAACAATTGCAGGGATGGTGATTTCACCACTTCCCTGGGCAGCCTGCTCTAATGCCTGACAATTTCTTCTTTCAGTGAAGAAATTGTTACTTTTATCTAATCTAACCCTCCCCTGGCACAACTGGAGGGCATTTGGGAAACCCTGGGCCTGACAAAAGGCTCTTGCCAGTCTCCAGAGTGCATTTTCTGTGTCCATAGCAGCGATGGTGAAGGCACATTTTGGATTCGGGCAGGAGCTGGAAGTGGAAATGAAAGGAGCTGGCTGCTGTCGAGCAGTTTCAGCTGGGTAACGTCTCTCCTACAGCCAGAGACTGCAGTAGCATGTGTTTACCCAGAGAACTCTTCAATAATGTATGGTGGGCTGAGGAGCACGTTGTGATTCTGTCAGGGTGGAAAGAGCAGCAGAGAGGGGCTGCTTCAACATCCAAATTGGCTCAGGAACCTCTGCTGCGAGGGCTTCCCAGTGTGGCATTACTGTCACAGCAATCCTACAATTTTGTACCCATTAGCACTCCCCAAGAAGGAATGAAAGGAGATAAAAGCTGAATTTTCATAAAAAGGGAGCACAGTTTCTCTGCAGCAGTCCATAACACTCCATGATAAATAAAATGGAAGTGGCAAGAATGCAGAAAAATATGCTTTTGCCAGACATAGCTGTAGCTATCCCTGGCTGCAGTTTGGCCACTCTGGCTGGCTTGCTAAGGCAGGGACACAGCATGTGCTCTGTCACTGCAGAGGGAAATGTCTACCCTGGTCAGTACAGGCAGTGCCCCTCACCAACCAGGGACTGAAAACTTCCAGCTCAGATACAAACCTCTTCTTTAAATAATGTATTCCGTGTCCCAGGGATCGGATTAAAAGTAAAGGATGCGATTAAAGGATTTCCTCTCTGTTTTCTCCTTTTGCTGTTTCTCAGTTCAGAAACTGCCATTGAAAAAAATCCCTCTGGGACAGAGAGGAAAGAATTGCCTAAATATCATAAAACCTCTTCTCCTTGACTTCTTTTTTTGGTTATAAAACCATAACAATGTGATTGTTACTCATATTTATCTCTCTGTTTGTCAAGTGTCAACTATATTGGAGCTACTGAGGTGCAACTGGTGGCTAGCAAGGATATTTTTCCAAGGTATAATTTTTTTTATTTATTTAGGACAAATGCATGACTACAAATTCTGTAATTTTAAAACTTCAAATGATGTTGATTCACAAAGGCAATGGGCTGTCTTCATTCTGCAATTTGAAACTTGAAGAAGCTTCCTGGGACTTCTTTCACTTCTGTCTTCTCATTTTTGGGCCATAATGTGTGTCCATGGGTGCATGTTACAGAGAGGGAGAGATTTCAGGAGAGGGCTCTTGATAGCAGGGGAGAGAAAGAGTAGGGAAAAGGAGTTAGAACAAATACGGACATAACACTGGATATTAGGCAAGTGCAGGATATGGCCCAAAGAACGTGGTCTCCCTTGTAGCACTGAAAAGAATAATTATGGATAAAACTGAAGGAAAAGCAATCTTTTTCCTTGGCTTGCAGATCTTTCAGACTCTGCTTTTCAGATTCAAAATAAAGAGCTCTAGGGTTAGACACTGGCTATCTCTGTGTCTGTATATTAGAGGCATTTGTCTGTACAACACTTTTAATTCAGTTGTAGGTTGATAATATTTTTTTAAAGCGGCTTTATTTTGTGCTTGTAAATTTTAAAGAATTTGAGAGGTATAGGGCGATTAGGAGATTTCAAAGGAATGTCTGCATTCAAACCTAAATATAAATATTTTAAAGTGAAAGGGCACCACAGTATTCTGCATTACAGTCATTGCTGAAAAATATTTCTGCTGCTCTGCTCCCATGAGTGCTGATATCTGCCAAGATAGCCTGGTCACACATGTACCAGAGGAGAGGAGACACTTCAAAGGGAATCTCTTGCATTCAGCACCTTCAGCACAACCCTGTTCTACCCGCAGATGCAGGGAGATTTGCTGAATCTGTTGACTCCTTCTGGAGCAGCAGGATAAGAGATCCCTGATTTTTATTTTTTTCCTTCAGACTGTAACAGTGAGTTAAATAGATTTTTGTTTGCAGATGCCAGTGACTTCTAAACAATGCCACCCTTGTGAAGGCCTGCCCTCCGCACTGCAGTGCCTGGAGAGCCTTTGCTTTCGAGGAAACCGCTCCCAATTATCTTTTCCCCCCTAATGAGCATTCCTTATTTCTGAGGGGCTGTAACCTAGAGGCTGAGGTTGCATTGTTATGACAGCACAACTGTGTATTGATGTCGAGCTTGTAGGTCCCTTATCAGCTCTCTGCCCCGGCGCATTCAGTCTAGGACAAACATCGTTGAGGCGACTCCATTTACAAGGAGTCCCCGCGGTGCCCAGAAATCCCAGATGGTATCAGGGAGTATCGATGGCCAGGGGTATAGCGTGACAAAGTGAAACCCCAGAGCCCCGTGTGACTCTGTGAGGCTGAGGCCTCAGCTCCCCTCCGTGCAGGGCCTGCCAGCCATGGCTGCAAGTGCTGGGCCCAGGCCTTTCCCACAGCACACCCAGAACCTGTGGGAAACCTTCCCCATCATTTCCTTACTAAATTAACCCTCCTCTTAAAGGATGAGTTGGCAGCTCTAAACTGTGCTTAGCTACTGTGGAAAAGCTGAGTTCTTTAGGCCCCTTCCAGCCCCAACCAGCCTGTGGTGCTGTGGCCAAGGCGTGCTCACCCAGACCTCGTTGGTAACCGTCCCGTACCCAGCACGCCGATGCACCTCTACAAATACAACCCATGTTGAATACTACACTGAAAGTATATTTTTTGCATTCCCCCAGAATATTTTCTCGTCGGTGAGAAAAAACAGGTTAAAGCTCCCAGGCATTTTGTGAAATAATGTTGCGAAATTTCATTTGTTCGGTCCCCTTTTTTTAAAGGGGTTTGTAGTATAAATCCCTTTCAATACAGCGTAAAAGCACATTTCAAAATGAAAAGTGACTTTGAAAGAGAATCTCAGAATCATCTGAAGCCATCTGAAAAAAATTACTTATGACATCTTGAAAAGGTGGTATTTCTACTTTTTCATTCTAAATATAGGACTGTTGTAGCTAATAGTTTCAAGCAGAAAAAACCTTGACTCTGAATGACATCGAGGTATCCTCTGTTCCTGGCAGAGGACTAAAATGTTTTTTCCCTCACTGCCTTTAGGTGCATGAATTTACATACATCATACGCTGTACAACACTGGGTTTATAAGGCTGATAAAAATGATGTATGAGGGTCACATTACATTTTGAAAAGGCTGCGTGTGCGGAAAAAAAAACCACACAGAAGGAGAAGGAGACAAAGAGGAAGTCATTATCTGTGAATACAGGCCCAGATTTGGCAAACAAAGCTCAGCCCAGAAAAAACATGTACCGCTGCCTATACAGAAGCATGTAGCTTAATGGGGCTCATGTGGGCATTAGGCTGGCTTGGCAAAGAACGCCGCCAGAAGATTGAAACTGGAGCAAAACAGGAGGCAGATATAAATCAACTTCAAAAGTGGAGTTGAAAGAAATGCTAAAGAAAGAAGTGTTTGTTACGTACAGAATTAAAACCTCGCACCGGGGAAGTGGTGCCTTTTATCGCTGGTACATGTCACTCTACACTCACAAGTGTTTCAGAGGGCTCCAAAAACCCCAGAATCGCACGTAAAAGTCAAATATTCCATCCCAAGCGAGGAACAAAAAAAAGTAATGAATTAACTTAGTTTGCTACCAGATATTCATTCAGTTATTACACACATTTTCCTCACAATCACTGCTGGACTGGGGCATGCCAGCTGGAGCACCAGAACTCACATCCAGTGGGGATGTCCATCCATTCCCAGCCCTCCAGCAGCCCCCACAAGTTCCCTGAGGGACAGCACGGAGTCAGTGGTTCTTTTTGAGAGCCCTCTCGTCGGGACACTGGCGCTGAGTGTTTGCATCTGTGCCTGTGTGGGTGTGAGACGGAACACGCGGGGTTCCCGATGCTGCAAGGTGGGACGCTGTCCAGAGCTCCCCTGACAATCTCTGGGCTGGGAACAATAGTGCTTTATGGCTGACACAGGACACAGGCAGAGGCAGCCAGGAGGAGAGCAGCTGCAGCTCCTGCTGTCCAGCACAATTCCTCCCTCTCTGCTCTGCAGCCCAGTGCAGGCGAATGGAGCCCCCAAACCACCCCTAGAGCTGGGTGGGATTTGCTCGTGCCCCTTGCTGGCAGCATAGGAAAGACAGGGCTGCATGTTCCCTTCCATATATAGTCATTTACTGCATCCCATTTCTGCCTGCCACCTTGTGCTATTGGGATTGCAGAGAGAAAGGTGACCTGTGAGCACACGAGGCTCCTGCAGTGTTTAATTCTGTGCCCTGTTGCCTCTGCTTTGCTGGCTATAACCAGCGAGTGACAGCTGCATAGAAATGTAAATCAATAGGACTTTTCTTTAAGACAGTCACAGCTGGCAGGTTTTTCTCCTCTAGGCTTTTTCTGGCATTCAAAAAACCCGTGTCACTACCTGAGAGCTAATGAGTGCCTGCAGTTCCATCTTTCCAGGAGGAAGAGGACCTGCTAAAGGGACACATCCCAGCAAAAACCCTCTTGAAGGTCTCGTTTTCCTTCCAGGCACATGAACTCTGGTGGAACTTCACATTGCACATGAAGATTCAATTTCTCTCCTTCTTTTATACCATTTGTGTGTTTTGGCTGCTCTGAAAACCTTAGGAACTGCAATCAAAGGTGTTGCAAAATCTGTCTGTGCTTCCCTGCCTCAATGGGAGCGTGCAAGAAGGAACACGACCGCCTGCCCTCTCGGCTGCAGGTGGAGACTTGTGGCCTCACCTCCATCTCCCGGGCTCCTGTGTGGCTCAGGCTCCAGACTGAGGCGTTTCTCCTTCTCTTCTGAGAGGTGGAACAGCTACCACAGGAGCTGGGGGAAGCGGCTTGTGTGGAAAGATGCTGATGACTCATTTTTTGGGAGTATCACCTAGCGAGCCTGCCTTTCACAGGCCTGAGCATCTCTGGAATGGACTTCTCTGGCCATGCTTCCCGAAGGTCCCCCTGAGGCTGCTCTGGCTGGACTCTCTGAGGTGGGGCATAGCTGAACCTGCCTCTCTCTTTTGAAACAAAGGATGACAGGGTAATGCACAGGATAGATGGCAAAGAATAAATAAACAGGCAGGTGTGAAATCTGTCTCAGTCTGAAAAAAACCCCAAAGAGTAGCCCTCATAAGCGTGGTGGTAAACCCACATTTACTCAGGTGTCACTTAACTATCACCATTTCACTTCTTCATACACAAAACCTCCTTCTTTCTTTTTTTTTCCCTATATATATCCAGCATATCAGCAGCTCTCAGCTGCAATTCCCTGAAGTCGGTGTGGGCTGCCGGGGGCAGGTCTTGGGATGGAGGGAATTGAGCGCCACTGATTCAATTAGCCTCCTGTGACTCATGGCTCAGAGAAGTGCCAGGAATTGATGGGCTTGGGAAAGTACTTATTTTTTTTTTTTTTCTAATCAGGAAGGAGCAAATCCCAGGAAGTCCAGCAGAGCATATGAACATCAAAGAATCCAAGAGAGCCAGGCCAGCCAAATCCCAGTACTGTGGAGGCGAGCCCAAGCTGCCTAGCAGGACACAGTGGAACCAAGAAAACCTCATGTTATTTTCAACATCTGCATAATCCAGCAAGACAATAAATTATTTGTCACCTAGTTGCAGAGAGATGATTTGAAGGTTGAAGTCTGCAAAGTTGCTGGCAAGCTTACAGCTTTCAAATTTGTTTTTTTTTTTTTAAAGGATGTGGCTTCAAATATTGAAGGAACGTGTAAAAAACAAAAGCATCTGAATAAACACAGTTCTTACTTTAGTACAACTCTTTTGTTTTGCAAGTCACAGACAAAGCATCAATTATTTGTCTGTTGTCAGTGTAATGTTTAGTTGAATTGCAGTAGATTTCATTATTTCCAGGCTAAGGATATTTTTCTCTTTGCCTATCAACAAACACCTCTCTAAGTGCAACAGAAGCTGTGGGTCTTGTATTCATGCTGCAGAAGACAAGACAATGAAGAAGTCATTATCAGAAATTATAATTTTTGTAGCTATGGCTATTCTCTCATAATTAGGTTCACCACTTTCTGTAGTTCCCCCAGAGAAGCAAAATCAACTGTTGCAGGCCTGAGAAAGAAGGAAGGGGAAAAAAAATCACAGTAAGACTGATTTATAAAGATGAGTAGCATAGAAAAATAAATACTGCCAGGGTATATTACAGAGCCAGAAGTTTTGATGTGGTGGTGATGATGAATTTCCTTCTTCCTAAGTGTTTTAGTTGAGGTCAAAGGTAGGACAGAAGATATTAAGTCAGCAGGAAAAAAGTGAGCTCCCAAGTGGGCTGCCCCACTCTTTGGCTTCATCATGTGTAACAGTCAGTTTAGAAGGTGACAGCTGGGGAGATTCTGAGAAGTCAGAATCTATGACTGTAGTAACAGTCAAAATAGCAAAGCCACCACCAACAACAATTTCACCAGCAGCACTGTAATTTCAGAGCATTCATTTTCCCCAGGTATTCCGACAACTTGTTTTGAGATCATTAAGAGGTAAAGCTGAGGTTATCTGTGGTAATGAATGAATCTGAGGGAAAAAGTAAATACAATAAACCCAATAGACTGGAACAGCAAAGCTGTCTCAATGAGAAAGAGGGCAGCAGCTGTGAAGGTAAAAAGTGTTCATTTCCCCTTGGTTTAAATTTATTTTTTCCCGGTAAGAAGTAGAATACAGTCCTTTTTTTCTGTGTCCTCATAAAGATTCCAGAATAATAAGGACTGTGAAAAGGAGACCTGCCAATCTTGAGAAAATTTCTGTTTCAAATCACTGCAGTATAAAATGGATGAACATAAGAAACACTGACTGTCACCCAGAATGGAGGTAAGAGCAATTCTGTTCAGCTTGGTGCTCTTCAATAGCACTGGTGTAAAAATGACACCCAGGGTGAGCCAGGCAGGTGCCTCCTCCTCACCTTCCCCTCTCCATCAGGTCCAGAAACATCCACCTGCATTCCTGCTTTTACAACTGCTATTTCCCCAATAGACACTCTGCTTGCCATAGTCCATTGCTGACAGGCCTCACTTGTGGGTATTTTCGTTAACATCAGGGCAAACATAGGTCAAATATCTGTCAGCCCAAAACCAGCTTTAAGGCTGATTTTTGTTGCAGCAGTTACAGCTATTCAATTATTCTTAGCAGTACATCTTAGTGGGGAAAATTTTTAGCTGTTGTGAAGAGCAGCGGGTTTATGAATGGGAAACATTAATAAAGCAGGTTTGGTTTGACCTCATTCCTAAGGCAGAACGGACTCTCTCTGTCTCTGCCGATGATTTGCCGCACGCTCCGTCACCAGCTCGAGTCCGAGTCCTTGGATGACTCCAAAGGCAGTGGCTGGTGTTTGACAGATTGGGATAGATCAGACATGACACGAGTAAATGAGACAATGAGGCAGCTACATCTGCACGGGTGGGAATGTGAGGTGGTGATCACACTGAGGGGCACAGGAGGGATCAGCGCAGGGCGGGTTTTGCACCCCTTGCACCGCAGGGCCGTCCCTCAGCCACCACAGCCACACCAAAGAGGGGACACGCCGGCTTTGATGGGCTGCCAGCAGCCAAGTGGGGCAGTCTCCATCCAGCAGATGTGGGATTTGGCATCTCACATCATCCTGGTGCCATATCAGCCTCTGACTGCTGCTTTACCCTACTGGTTTTTATGTGGGACAAACAGAAGCCAGGAGTGTAAACCGAGAGAGTGGCATAAGGACGGGACGTGAGTGGAAGCAAATATTCTTCAAAAGGCTCTCAGACACTGCTAGATTTATTACCTTCCTCCTTAAGTTGTCCTGCCAGAATAATATTTGGCTACAAAGGATTGTCCTTTAAGTTACTGAATGAACACAGAGTGGCAATGTCAGTTTTGGAAAGACTTTTGAAGAGCAGCCCACTTCTTTTTCAGTTGTGCTGCCATGGCTTTCTTGTTTATTTTCTGCCACCAGGCTGCCCTTGATCTGTTTGGTTTGGGGTCGTTCAGCTTTATGTCATAATTACTAGTATTGCTTGCTAACAGAACACGTTATTAGGAGGAAGTGGGGTCAAAAGGATGATACAAAATCATCCTGGAGAATAGCAGAATCTTCCTTGCAGAGACGGTAACAGAGCCTGATCACATCCCCTCTACTGAGTGCCCACATTTGATTTTTCTCCTTAACTTTTCACAGAAGACACCTCAGAGACAATGAGCAATGCCTGAAATGGGCCCCATTTCAGCTTCATCTGGAGTTTTCTGAATGTCTCTGCTCTTCATGCAACCCTGGGAGCATCCTTGTCCCAGTTTTAAAGGTGGACAGCAGAGTCACGGCTCAGAAGTCACACAAAGGCAGGACTGAAAGTTCTGAAGTACAAAGAAGAATAAATTAAATTATATGACTGTTGGCCCAGAAGCTGCTAATTAAGACAAGGCTATGCAGACTGTTTAGCAAATTTAGGTATGTGGGAAATAAATCAAATGGAACAAGGTGATTAAGGCTGAAGGAGCTCAGCAATCTGGAAGAGCAGAGGAGATAATCAGACCTGTACTGAAGGTATGTGCTCTTGAAGGTAAAAGGTAATAACAAAAAGGCTCTTCTGGTGATTCTTAAAGAATGTTTTTAATATTTCAATTACAAAAGCTAAAAAACAAAGGAAAAAACCCCACAAACAATAAGAAAAGCCATTGTGGCCTTTAAAAAAATGAGGAAAGCCTATAGAATTGCTGGAATTCGAGTTAAAGTGCTGTGACAGGAGCCTTAAATTCTCTAGAAACCACTAAAATTCTTTCAGTATGATCTAGGAAGGAGAAAATTTCCTTTACAAGTGGAACAAAGATTCATTTCCTGAAGGAAGGAGACCTTATAACACGCAAGGAGAATTAGAGTGGTTTCAAGGAAGAGAAATCATGCATTTCTGCTTGTGATAACAAAGTTGAGCAGAATACTGAGTAGCAGCCAATGCTTTTCATAAGGTTAAAACATTTTTGCAATGTCATTCTGTCTCAGGAGTATTTTGGAAGCAACACATTATTTGCACTATTGTTCAATTTTTCAAAGTAGTATTAAAATTGTGAAAAAAAAAAAATTGTCATGTCTTAGATATATGTAGGAACAAAAGAATGAGATGGAAAGAAAGGTAACATTTTAATTCGTGCCAAATAGATGATCCTTGAGACTCCAATTATCCCTGTTCTCCTAAATTCCAAATCATTTTGATATGGATGCAGAATGCTACATGAAGCTACATTTCAAAAGAAAGCCTAACAAAAATAAACCAGCAGAGCCAGATAAAATTCAGGTTACCTGAAGGAGTAACTGGGGGGGCTGCAAAATTTAACCTGCCCAGGCTGGTGGCTCCAGTTCTTCTCCCTCCAGGCTGCTCCTCCAGATACTGTGTGGGCAGTAGTCAGTGGGAGTGTCACACATGGCATCTGTGGTTTCATGATGTGTTTTTAGGATTGAAAACGTGGATGTTTCAGCCTTTACTTGGATGCCATCATCTTATTTTGGCTTTACAGAAAGCACTTAATAGCACAAATTTAATGCCTCAATTTCTTTTTTTTTATTATTTTGCTTAAAAATAATACATAATTAGGTGATGTCCTCAAATTTTCCTTCCAACCTTCTTTTTGGACATATTTAACCCCTATTTTACCATCTACTGACCAGTGCAGTGTATATAATAGGAGCTGGCAGATTTTTGACTGACGTTTTCCAACTGAATTCAGTCTTTCCCAGCAGGAAGAGTGTTGGTACTTTTGGAACAGGCAAAGGACAGCAGGTGAGATGCAGGCACTGCCAGCAGAAGGGTTTCCTGCCAGACAGAGCAGGGAGAAATAGGGGAATGAGGAGAATCGTGTCTGCTTGCAAGGATCCTTCTATTTCCAACAGCAGATAAACTGGGCTGCTGCCTTTAAACCTTTCTAAGGTCAGTGCCAGGGGTCAGCAGGGTGCCCAAGAGGCTGACCTCCTCCACCCTTATCCCACCAGCATCCATTTTACTCAGCATCTGCAACCAGAGAATCATTAGGGTCTGAAAAGCCCTCTAAGACCATCCAGTCCAGTCCAGATATTGTTTGCCCACAAATTCTGCAGCAGCAGTGCACAGGCAAAGAACCCAAGAGCTTGGAGCTCTCCCTGTTTGCTGCAGTGAGTACCCATGGATGGCACGAGTTAGTTTTATACTCTTTGGGTGTAATACCATGAGATGTTATTCACTTTGTAGATATCATCTGGGGCTACAGTAAAATCTGACACTTGTCATAGATTCACATGCTCGTAAGGTGACTGGCTTGCTTCCCTCCTGGAGATTCCTGCCTCATCCAAGGTCACTGCAGCTCCCTTAAAACATCTCCTCTGCCTACCTAATTATATCATTTTTTTACCCTCTTCTCAGGAAGGAGTTGCATCAATGTGGCTCTTCGGCTTCACAGGGAAACGACACTTCAACAACAGATGAGTCCCAAGATAAAAACCTCAGAGAGTTTTTATTTCTGACCACAAATTCAGGCAGATATGCAAA
The DNA here is from genome assembly GCA_013400955.1 of Drymodes brunneopygia. Lineage (NCBI taxonomy): Eukaryota > Metazoa > Chordata > Aves > Passeriformes > Petroicidae > Drymodes > Drymodes brunneopygia. Next base: position 1,050,610 of record VZTZ01042024.1, on the reverse strand, counting down.
CCTCAACTCAGAAGAACATCTAGCATTTTTCAATGGTTCTGGTAGAAGAACTCCTTAGATGTGAAAAGCCACCTAGTAGCTATAACTTTCTGTTATGACTTTCCTTAGTGGGAAGCTGTATCAAAGGGCATTTCTAACCTCTACATTTCTGTATCTATTTGTTTAGAGCTTAACTCTAAATAGAAGAAAAGCAGCAAATCAGAAACAAACCCATATCCTACTAACCCATACATACACTATTTAGCTGAATGAAGACAAATATCTAATTTGAAAAGGATTCCTTCTTAAAATTGATGCATTAGCAGATAGAAATTCCAACACACTGCCTTTGCTGTCCAGAATTCAGGTTGGGTAATGAGCACCAAAGTGCTCACTGACAGCCTCCCTGAAAAGTTTTATGCTGTTAGAGTATTGTGATATTTGCTCCAGGTTTCTCCAGAGACCTAATGGCATATAAATACAAAGCCAGCAGGTAAAGAAGGTAGCATGAAGTTTGCGTGGTGTTTCCTTCAGAAAGTAAGTATTTGTGCTAAACAAAGGGAGTAAAATAAACAAGCAACTTCCAGGCAGTTGAGATTGCTTTGTGGAGCCTAAAAAAGCTTGCTTGAGGGAAGCACCTTCTGCTGCAGACAAAAGAGTTAATTCATCAAAGCTCTGGGAAGAACTCTCTCTCCCCCAAAGAAAAGATCTAATGGCCCCTATAAAGAGAGCCATATTGTGATGCTGTAACCTGATTAGAGGGAAAGAGGGTCTTTGTGCCTTTTAGCCTCACAGGAAAACAAGGTGTTCTGCAATAAATAGGAAACCTTTTTCTAAAGCTTTATGGTCTTCTGTGCTGTGTCACAAAGTACCCTATATACTGCTCACCTCAGAAATCCACAATTGAAGTGATTCTGCTCTTTTCAGGAGTCAGGCTGGCTGGGAGAGCAGGGTTGGGAAGGAGAAAGCCAAGAGGCTGCTGCTTTGAAGCAAGCAAATGTGATACTCTCAATTTAGAATAATTGCTGTATGTTTGGGGCACAAGGAGCTGGGAAGGTACCTTGCAGCAGGATGAGTGCCTTCAGGCCAGCCCACAGAAAGCCCTTTTGTGAGAGCACAGGGGCAGGGATGACTGCTCTGAGGGACTGAGATGGGCCCCTTACTTTCTGGAGGAGATTGCTGAAAGTAAACATGCAACCAAGCAGAATAAGGAAGGAAACAAAGGAGGTGAGCTAGGCTTGCCATTCTTAAAAACACAAAAATATTCATAGAATGGTTTGGGTTGGAAAGAGCCCTGAAGATCATTTACTTCCAACCCCTCTGCCCTGGGCAGGGACACCTTCCACTATCCCAGGTTGCTCAGAGCCCCATCCAACCTGGCCTTGGACACTTCCAGGGATGGAGCATCCACAGCTTCTCTGGGCAACCTCACCCCCCTCACAGTAAAGAATTTTCCCCTAATAACTAATCTAAACCTATTCACTTTCAGAAAGGACAAGGGCCATCCAGTCGACAGAGGTTTTCTGTTTGCCATGCTTTAAGGAAAATACATGTTTACTTAGTGAATGGTGGAACTTGCCCTGGACATTTTGAGAAGTTCAGCATGACTTAAAAAATAGCATTTTTTTTTTCAAAAGAAAAATCAAAACCTTAAAAAAAGAATATCTCCCTACCTAAGAAAATAGGTACAGAAGGGAGCTGTTGCATTTAAGAGGAAAAAAAATTGTCCTTTGGGAGAGCAGCTCGAGCAAGCAGCCTGTGTAATGCAGGATTCCCAACTTCCTCCTCTAATGCAGTTCCTACCAACCACTTTTAAAGAAAATTAGAGCTGATGGACTATTATGTTTAGCCTGTGTGACTCCTGGGAGCCAATTTGTGTTACACTATCCAAGCTCCTTTACAATTACGGACGGCAGCAATGCTGTACCTGTTGTTTAAATGGGTGAGATATCCAGTTTGGTTTCATAAAGAGGTGGTATATTTGCCTGAAATAAAAGAATTCCCCGTATTCTGCCTTTTTCAATTGCTTTGGGGTTAAAAGGGAAATTAGGAGGCTGTGAGGGAAGAGCTGAAAATCTGGGATAAGGCTCAGCTAAACTGTGGTTTGCAGGGAATTACACAGCAGCAACTCTGAATTTTCCTGTGGAGGGCCTTCCTGTAGGAGCATTTCAACACCAACACTGGGCTGAGCAGGTGACTTGAGAGGGTGGGGACAGAAAGAGCAGGAGCCAAGGTGTTGGAGAGACCTCGATGTTCTTCCTTTGTGGGGCCTTAAGAGTGAGAAACCTTGGAAAAGACGCCTTGAGCTTGTGGGTGGGGTTCTTAAAAATACAAGTTCTAAATGCCTTTTTTCCAAGCCCTGCCTAAGGGTGGCACATGATCCAGGATGAACAGGGGAAGGTTTATAAACAGGTGAATCCCTTCTCCTTGCTGCCAGAACCCAGCTCTGTGCACGGAGGCAGCTCAGGGAGCCCTGGGATGAGGAAGGCTGACGCGCAATTCCTCGTGGGCGTTCCCGTTTGGAAACTCACTTTGGATTTGGCAGAAAAAAAGAACGTCCTTTAGGTCAATTAGACTTTCCCTTAGTGATGGACAAAGCAGAAGGGCACTAAGTTCTTTTTCTGGTGAAATTTCTAGCAGTAAAGTGGTCGTTCAGAGGACTGGCTTGTCTGGTGGTATGACAATATCCCCTTGCAGAGCTGGATATTTTTCTATCACCTAGATATCAAAACTAGCAATCCACCTATTTCCAGCTGGTGAGAGGGAAGTGGAAAGAATAAGGTTTGGGAGACAGGTGGGTTCTGCTGGTTTTGAAATGGTTCTTGGAATGGTGTAATAACTATGTGATTCCTGAGGGGTTCACAGGAAGGAGATGCCTGCCATGAATATTTGAATATTTATCTCTGATAATCCTTTCTAACAGACCCCTCCAAGCCTCTGGATATGCCTGTAAACACAAATACTAAAGTTATGTGTTATTTACTTATGCTGCATGAGATTTGTCAAGGATTCCAGCATGCTCGTAGACATGCCATAAATAAATAATATAAAAAAAGCCCTCAAACTCATGCCATCCTCATTCAATCCCTCCAAAGCATGGTCAGGAGAAAGCAGATAGCAAGCAGGAAGGGAATTGGGGTAATACCAAGAGGGAATAGCTTGGAGAAAATGAGATCATTGAACAGTACCCAGCAAAATGGATGTTGATTGTTTTGTGAGTGTTCTCCACAGATAATGAACAAAGAAATTTTGACACAAAGTTAATTACAAAAAACCAGGACTGCACTCTAATGGCTAATTACTACCCATGTAGGCTGACAAATGGCAAAGCCTCCCAGTTTCACCATTAATAAGCTGCATCCAAGATCCTGAATTATGATAGCAACTAGAGAATGAAGCACATGCAAACACCTTATCACTTTGAGAAACCCTCTCTGCACCCAGATTTAGCTGGTTAATTTTGCCCTTGTGCCTGATCTACCCACTCATCCCCCCGTCAACAGGCAGCTCATTAATCACATCTCCTGCTTTGTTTTCTTCTCATTTGTTATCACAGCAGGGCATTTTTCTCAGCAAAATAATCTGAGTAAACAAGAATATTTCCTGGGCTGGAAATCTCTGCCCTTGGAAGGAACTTCTGTCAAGCACGTCAGATGTGAAGCAAACCCAAAAAAGGGTGGGGGGGGTGGGAATGGATGAGCATGTGGAAGTGCCCTTGCTTGGGAATGCAGAAAGAGTTGCAAAATGCTTATAATAAATACCCATAAATATTTATTCTAGAGCAAAGGTAAGGATCACCTTCCTGAAATACATTGTTGGACCTGTGACTGTAAAACCAATAAAGCACTTACTCTCAAGGAAAGATAATGTTTGCCATTCTGAGCTCTGCATCTCTTCTCAGCTGCCAAAGAGGTAAGAAAATCAGCTGCCCTTGGTGTTGTGTTGCCTTAAGAAATCCTTGGTAACACCACAAATGTATGAACTATAGCAAAAAGCACAAATTGCTGCCAGTACCATCAGGATCATCTCTTTTTCTCTGTGAATACTGTTTCTTATTTGCTCTCTCACCTGTTCCTTCTGCTTACCAGACACAATCAACAAACACTCGTTGTGCACAGTGAGACTGGGGGGATGAAGCACAAGATGTAAACCAACCCACATTAATCCATTCTGCTCCAGTCACACAAGTGCCTCAGCCAAGGAGTAAAAATCCCTCCCCAGCTGGTTCACTGGAGGTCATTGCCACATCCTTCACTGCCTGAGACTGGTGTATCAGCTACTTGATACCTCTGGAAAGTGGCAGCAGGCAGAAAGGGCAGCTCCTGTCAGGCACCTCTGACACTCTGCAGCAATCCCAGTCTAACAGCTCATGGCTCTGTTTGGGATAAAATCGTGAGAAACATTCCTCCCCCTGCTCAGGCACTGTAACTGGCCCTGGAAGCTCTGCAAATGGGCATCACAGCCCTTCTCAGTGCTAGAAAACAACATCTTCCCCTCCAGTTTAGGAATTCCCTTTGGCCAGTAGAGCTTTTGCATAGAGAGAGATTTTTTTTGCTCTGCTTTAAATCCCATTTTTGCTCTGGCTTGCAAAAACTTGATTTTGTTTCATCGGCTGGAAATGCTCGGCAATGAAAGGAGGAGAAAGAGAAAGACTGCACTAATAATTTCTGGGTGATTAAACTGGCATGGTGGAGAACTGAAGCACAAGGCAGGTGAGGGCTAATTCTAGCTCTGAACCATTCCCAAAACCTATTTTCCACAGCAGCAGGAAGTCAATGATGTAAGTGGAATTTCCTACAGCCTAAGAAACAGGATAATGTAGGTTGGCATGTGAATATCTGGAACTGCCTCAACAGCAAACAAGAACTTTCTTAGGTTTAGCCATGGATTTATAAGTAGGATTCTCATCCTTTTTTTTAAAATGTTTTTCCTATTATGAGTAGAGCTATTATGTTATCTTGGAAGCAATAGAGCCTTTTATATCACATTTTGGTTTATTATAACCATTAATGTTGCTATTTGATCTGGTTGGAGCTCAGCATGTTGATTTTGTAAAGCCTTTTGTGAACTAAGAGACTGAAGCAGCAAGGCAAAAAGAAGCCACAGCATTTCTGGTTATTAAGTACAACACATTCTATGTCTCTTTTAGCATCTAAAAGTGGCCTGTCCAGCTTCTGTCAGGGAAATCTAACAGCCTGAATTTTTCACCCTGTATTTCCATCTTGCCTTGCATACACAAATCTCAAAATATCAGAGTTTTGTGTGGTGACTGAAGGCATTAAACCCCACGATATTCAGAATGTGTATCACAGCCCAAGTGTTTTATGCACAGGCTTTAATACGATCAGACATCTCTCCTTGGGAATGGCTATGACATATGGAGGCAAATTCATTTTGGAGGAAGCAGTAAAACATTCAGAAAGAAAATGTGCTAAAAGCAGAAGAAGGGTGGGCTTTTTTAAACACCACAATTTAAAACCTCTTCTCCAGCCACATTAAAAAAACAAAAAAACAAAAAAGAAGTCACAAGCTTAATTGCCACGGCTCCGTTTTGCACAGACTGCATTTATATAGAACTGTTGTGATTGCTGTCTGGTGATGAATTAGGCTTTGCTACAGCTCTGCTTCTTTCTTTTTTTTCAGTTTTTTAAGCCTTGCAGCTGCCTCTCCAAGTTCTCCTCGTGCTGACCTGCCTCGCTCTGTGCCTGCAGCCCATCAGCCAGTGAAACCCTGATGCTGGGTGAAGTCCCTGCAACGTGAAGCAAACAAATCCCCTGTTCCACAGTGGTTTTACACCTTAAGGTTTTCATCACCAGAGCTCTCTGGACTTGCACCCCAGAGGAAACGATGACTTCCAAGGGCTGGAATTGAAATGGTCATTTGTATTTAGAGGGAGAGAAAGCAACTCCAAAAACACCCCCTGACCCTCGAATGCAAAGAAGAAAGATGAGTTTTGTGAGATGCTCTGCAGCCATCTGGGATGTGGTGCAGCTGATCTTTGTCACAGAGAGGTGCTGATGGAGCACAGGGAAGGCACTGGACAACGTGCAGTCCAACAGGAGATACTCTGTCAAATTCAGCATGCATCTGCTAAAGGAGGACGTGCAAACATGACCCTGTTTGGGCTTCATGCATCAGCAGGAAATAAGTGTGAAATCACTGTTTACCTGACTTTGACATTTCATGTTTTTCAGCAGTACAGCTGTTCTTTCAGATGGGGAAAACAACAATTGGCCTGCAAGTACCTCTATTTCTCCTGCTGCCAGTTTCCCTCTACCACAACCAACTGGGACCTCTTGCTGTTTGCCACATCTATATCTTACAGATACCACCAACACAAGCTATTAGACTTCTCATGCAAGGGACTTTTCCTCAGCTATTTTTTTAACCTGTCCCTCCATACACACATTGCATTCCCAGAAAGAGCCACCAGATGCATCTTGAAAAACCATTTAAGTAAAAATAAGAGCTTGCACAAAGTAAAACTTATCTGAGCTCAGGAGCATGGTTTGAATATGCATATAAAAATACCTTGAAAAAATGATATAAGAACTAGGGCTTGAAGCTTCAGCTTGTTGAATAAAGGCTTAGCAAGAACACTTGGTTATATATCAAGCTGCATTCTGCAAATTAGTCTTCTGGATGCTGTTCCCTGTTTCATTAAGGACCACTAACAAGCATTGGCCATAGCCCACATTTAGTAAGCCTGACCAAACATAAGAATGTAGTGCTGCACTGATGCATTTCAAGGACCTCACAACCTTTAAGCAAATTATCGCAGAAATTTAGCTGTCCCCAATATAATTGTTCTCCTCCCCTTTTAAGGAACAAAGCTTCCCCACGGTGTATCCTAGAATGACAGAAAATAAAGACATGAGCCAACAGATCACCGTTTTGCCTCTCCTCAGAAACACAACACCTATGAAACATAATTCTCTTTAGCACCATGCTGGGGATTAGTACAGAAATGGAAGTTCCACCTCTTACATCACCAAAGTCACTCCTTTCTGCACTTAACTTTTCTTTGGAAGTTTCCCAAAGGCAGAGCAGCCCTGAAAGCCTCATTCCTTTCAGATGTGGCAAGATCACAGCCTGAGACACGATCGCTGTCACCCTCCTCAGGTGACACACACACTACAGCACGTGGGAGTGCACAGGGCCAGTCTCTGAATGTCCTTCCTGTTGGTTTAGCCAGGTTTAAAACCAAAGCTGATCTTTGGCTGCAGGTTCCTTCTCCAATCTGAATGCCATGAATTTCCAAGTTGTTTCCTATGATGCTTTCTTCACGTAGGAAACACTGCACCAACTAATCCTAGAGCAAGGGGAGCTGTGAGGAATGAATCTTTACAAGCTCTGGTCAAATGGAGATCTTAACAGGGTTAATGCTCTGTGCTTCACTAGCCTTTAGGGGACTTTTAAATTAAAGTGAGCCAAGAAACCCAAGTTCCAAGTGCAAGACAGGAAACCAGAAAGGGCAGTGTAAATGGAGAAGTTCGTGCTCAGAGCAGAGCAGGCAAGGATGAATTTTGTTCCTCGGGATAAAGCACAGACGTGCCAACAATGTCATCCTAATGCAAAACAAAGCTCTGGAAGTTTATTGCTCTGAAAACAAACAAACCAGCAAACACAATGTGCTTTATTTCATAATCTCTGGTATCCTCCTCCTCCTCCTCCAGGGATCAAATCCACATCTGGTGTAAGATATAATTTGATCATCACAACTGAGCTACACGAATTTATTGAAATTTTGCATCTGTCCTTTTGTGCTCAGGAATGTTTTCAGGGTACATGCTGCCCAAGATCTGATGCAATCCTCACTGGCACCCACACCTGGATCACCAGGGGCTGTATGAATTCAGAGCAACACAGCAAACAACAAAAGCATTTTCCCTATCTCCCAGTGTTTGGCCTTTTTAAGAGACTTTCATAGCACAACTCCTCTATTTGGGGTCTGGCAGGAAAACAGCTCTGGGCAGGTGTAAAGGAAGCTTGGACTGGGTCAGGAGAAATATGGCCAAGAAAGGAAATGAGTTCAGTCTGGAAAAGAAATTAGGACAAGGACATAGGGATCAGCAGGCCCAGAAGTGGGGCTGGGGCTGAAAACAAATGGAAGGGGAAACCCAGAAAGGATGCAGCAGAGATGTGGGGGGGGTGAAGAGGAAACACACATGGACAGGGAGTAATTAGGTGACCGTGGTAATGAAAAGGAAACAAAAAGAATCCAAAACAACATGAGAAAGATGTAAAAGTTTGGGGGTTTTTTTCCTCTCAGGCATAAGCTGAAAGCTCTTTTTGCAAAGAAAAGGAATAAACTCCATATGAGCCAGACTATCTGAGACTTCCTGCACACATGAAATTTTTATAAAATTGTCCCCATTTTTTGAGGACAATTGGCTCGAGACATTTCATCTTTAGTGACACAAATGTGAGAATCGTTGAAGTCACAGATCACTTAAATCACAGAGTATTCTGAGCTGGAAGGGACCCACCAGGATCATCAAGTCCAGCTCTTAAGGGAATGGCCCTTACAGGGATCAACCCCAAAACCTTGGTGCTGTCAGCACCATGCTCCAACCAGCTGAGCTGAGCTCATCACACAGGATTTAGAATTTATAATCTATTGTTAAGAAGTACCTCTAAAACACCAGTTGGGTGCTGCTCTCCTGGGTGAAGAACTGAAACATTGCTCCCCCAGCACCTAGGGAAAGGCTTGTCTTTAATTTGAAAATAAGCTTCTTCACTGGAGTATTCTTCATGCTTCTGAGTGGTGCATTTGACAGTGAAATATCTCCCTGCAAGAACCATTAGAATGTACTAAAAGTGATCACCTCACCAGCTTTTGTTCATAAAAATGAGGAGGCACTAGGGGGGAAAAAAGAGACAATTTAAGAAAGAAAAGACCAGAATTCAAATTCAATTCACAGTTTTATAAAGCAACTCTTAAGTTTCTCAGGAGCAAAGATTGTCTCGAGTTTCCAATTTCAGCTCAGAATGAGCTTCAAAATGAAGTTAATACAGTCATCCTCCTGGTTCTGATCAATTGTACCCTGGCTCTGATGGGAGACAGAGGTGTAGGAAATCTAAAACAGGCAATTACAAAATGCCTGCAAGGCAGCCTCTGGTTTAGAGGGATTTCCTGGAGCAAAATACTCATTGCATTGAAACTCTGCTTTTATATATTATATATATATTTCAATCCTTGTTTTTGTTGCACTGTTAACAATCTGCTTAGGGAAGAAAAGGGCTGAAAACCTAACCTGATGTTGAAATGAAAGTCATGTTTGAAGCTGTGTCTGACAGCAAGGAGTTTTTTCCAATTTATGATTCTTACATGCCCCGTTTCCTGGTGTCTCTTTGTCCAGAAGAGGATGAAGCAGGAAAAGAGAATCTGAATGGAAATGAAGCAATACCATTTATTGTGTCATGACACAAGACAAAAGTTTACCCATGTCAGGAACTCTTGTACCAAGATCATTCCCTTCCCAAATATAAATGTTTTGCCTCAAAATGAGAACAGCTAGGAAAAAAAAAAAAAAAAACCACACAAAAAAGCAACCTAATACTAAGAGGATTGCCAGACTTGTTTAGTACAGAAAATACTCTATTTTCTCCTGTTCAGTATTAATAAACTCTTTCTGGAATAAGCAGTAAATAAACCCACCACAAAGCTGACTTCCAACAAGGAAGATTTCAGCTTGGTGCTTGTGTTTGACATCTGTAGCAGAAATGAGAACCACAAGCACAGAGGCACTTGGCAAGTGCAAGAAGAGTCAGTCCAGCCACCAGCCATCGTTTTCTGCCCTGCCTGGAGCTGCCTCTCAAGGCACAGTTTGTAATTACATCAGCTCACAGCCTCACTGGTGAGAGGAGAGGGGACACAACTGCACTGGGGACAGGGGGTTACACCCGTTTTTACCTACAGCAGATGGATGTTCATTTAATTTTAGGGATATTGGGATGCCACTATTTATTTGGGAGGAGTTCTGCAGCAAAAGGTACAGCTGATTTCTAATGCAGGCTGTTTTATCAGAATGTTTTCCCGATGATTGCCTGCCTCAAAAGGTGCTGTTTTATCCAGGTATTTTCCCTGAACAAGGCTGCCATTATTCCCAGAGAGCACTCATAGGAAGTCTGCAGATGATTATCTTGTACACAGAAGTATTTTGAGGTTTTATCAGATTAACTGGATATGTCTACTTGAGGTTTGTTTTTTGTTTTTTTTTTTTTAAATTAGGGCTCTGAGACATAACCATAAACAGGGTAACCTGAGCACCTGGTGGCTCATTTCAGGGGCTGCAACTTTAACTGGACTCAGCTAAGTCCAGTGATGAACTCTGATAAATAAACTCATTGCACAGCCATGGAAATAATAATTTTGTAGTTCTCCAGCACCATCCTCCCTGCAATAAGAGCAGTACCAGCAGCAGAGCACCTGAGTAAGGGCAGTGCTCAACCTCCTTTGTCTCAGCGAGGTGGCTGACCTGAGCACTGCACAGCACCTTTAGGAACAGCAGAAACAAAGAGTCAGGCATCCCTGCATTTTTGCATTCCTGATGAGAGCAGAGGGTCCCCAGGGATCTCTCACAAAGCTGATGCAAGCAGCCAAGCTGGGAAGAGAGACACAGGCAAAGAGCATCACCTGGAAAGAGCACCTGGGTGAGCTGAGAGCACCAAGGTCTCAGGTGGCAGTGGCAGCAGCAGCAGCACAGACCCCAGCACGACCCTGGCTCCTCCTGGGGAAAACTGCAAGTTGCAAGGGAACGCTGCAGTCTCTTAAAAATAACTTGATGCCAGCTATCTCAGAAAGCAGGCAGGTTAAATCCTAGCTGAGTTTTCTGTGTGATCGAGAAAGGAATTGGATGCATCTTCATTGTGTATAAATATATAAAGGCATAAATAGAAGGCTTGGTTAGTGATAGTGCTAAGCAGAAATAGAAAAGAGCCTTTGGAAAAACCAGCTTTTTGGATGGAGCTATATCCAGAGATATTCCTGAACCCAGGGGCTGAGGAGCTGCCACTGCAGGGCTGACTGCAGGGGCTCACCCAGAGCTGGGCAGCTGCTTTGGGGAAGGGATGTTTGTCAAAACCAAACGTGCAGCAGAGCAGAAAGGGGGTCCCACAAAACCCTCTGTGTGGCAGCAAGGTGGGCCTCTTGACAGGCTTTTAGAGGCTGCCTCTGAGGGCCAAGGCCCTTGGTGTTAGTGCAGAACAATTAGCTGGGGAAGGTGACAGCTGCTGTGGCAGCCCAGGGGCTGAAGGGGCAGGCACAAAGTGGCCTGGCTGCATCCCTGCAGCTCGCCCCGGGGCTCTCAAGGAGGGTTTTGTCTCTCCAGTGCCTCGCACGGAACACTGACACAAAGCCAATTATCGGATGGGCTCTTTTGTCGGCTCTCCTGTATGCTTTCAGGGAAAGAAAGGCAAGGGAAGAAAAGATCCAGTTATTAAAACTGCACCATTTTCTGCAGCTTTACTTAGCACGGACCAAATGGTTTTGTTTTCGCTTCCCTTGTGTGGCTTCCCTTGTTAGAGAAACCAATTGGAAATCATTAGTGGGAATATTAGCAGGAAAAGCTAATGGGTTTAGTCATTCATATGCATCAGGCACCGGATATTTCACGAACTGCTACCTGGAGCACTGTTAATGTAATTTCCAATACTTTATTTGATGCTGCCATCCCCCTCGGGTTTGCACGAGATGGTGAACAGCAGCAGCTCCAAGCACACGGGCTGGGGAGGGCTGAGCCTCCAGCTCTGCCCTCCTGCCCTTCTCCTCTCCCACCAAACGCTGCCAGAGAGAGGATGAGGATTATCACATCCATGGGGGAGTGAGAGGCTCACTTTGGGCACACTTTGATGTCTCATACCATTTCCAAAGCAATCCACCCATCAGGGCTAGTCAGTGCAAGCAGAGTACAGCAGGAAAGCAAGCTCAAGGCCAGAGCTTGCTCCAACAGCACTTGGAGACCCACTGGAGCATCCTCCCTCCAACACTTGGGCATGCTGCCACAATTTGCACTGCTAACTTAACCCACGCTGGGATACAAAGGGTCCCTGGGCAGGAGAGCAAAGCCTGTGCTGGAATCAGTGCCAGGGATGCCACCCCAGAGTGGTTTGCTGCCCTTTCCTCCTCAAGGACTGCTGAGAAACAGCACCCTTGCTATGCAGGCAGATGCTCAGGGAAAGCCTGTCAGAACACCAAAGTGCTGCAGCCTTTCCTAGCATGTTTCCTTAATCCCATGATTAATCTAATCAGATGGGATAAAAGCCAGGAGGACTTAAAATGTGTGCACTCAGTGTTTATCAGGGCTGGGGATGGGCATCTGTGGAGGCAGTTTGCTTGCTGCTGGTTTCATTTCATTCCTCTGGGAATTGCACCTGGATCTCACCTTCAGTGAGATGCTCACATGAGAAGAAACAGCTCTGCCAGAAATAAAAATAGACAAACATTTTTTCCTGGCTGTACTTTTCAGGGAATTTAAAAGTTAATCCCAAGCAATTAACTCCTGAGAATTTTAATTCCCCTCCCTGACACAGCACCCCATAAGGTGCCTGGTTCCTTCTGAAACCACGAAGGGATAATTTCTCTGAAGTGATAGTGACTGGTCTGCTTTCATGCATATTATTTAATCCACTCCTTTAAATCACGAGTTTTAAAGTGCAGTTTTTTGCTATGAAATACAAAATCTATGATGCAGATGTAATTTTCTTTCTTTGTGTGGTGCTTTAAAATGCCACTCGCATGTAAAGAAAATATAATGTATTTTTCTCTACCTCACTAGAGACTTCCACTCCAGCATGAATTGAGTGCACAATTAAAATTAATTTAGAAGAGCCAAAAAATTTTTTTCAGCAAAACAAATGTATATGAAGCATGCTTTTCAAAGAACACTTTTCCTGTTTCATCCTGTGTACTCTGCATAATCTGTATTCAAGATGTAGGATATTTTTCTGTGCCTCGGGATGCATTTGAAGTATTTTTAAAGTAATTATGCATTATTATGGGATAGGAAATGGCAGTTTCCTCTCTCAGAGCTGTCTGGAATTCAGGATTGAAACATTACAGTATCTTTAAGTCACTGCTAGTCTGATCTGAAAGATCATCTGTTTCCCCTCAATAGTACAGGCTCAAAGACTACCCCAACAATGTGCTTTTTATTTTCTAAACTCATCACCAATGGCATTTTTTCCTCCAAGTCATCTCCATTGATTTAAGAGGGTAGGTCACTGCCTGCAGCAGCTCATCCCTGGTATGTTAAAGGCAAAATTCATTTTTTTGATGCACAGGCTATTGAAGGATGTCGCTGTTGCCTGGTGGCAAAAAATTTTGGAGTGGAGCACTGTAGAACAGACTGCAGGTCAAGTGAACAGCCAGCCCTTCTCACAGTGAGTGCCACACTTACTGTGTGCCCCAGAGCTGGGCAGAACTGGAGGTGTTCCAGTCCCAGACAGGTGAGTGACAGCTGCCCCATCAGCTGTGCAGCTCAGAGGGCAGGTGAGGAAATAAGGGAATACATTTGGAACCTCATTGTGGGACTCTGTGTGACAGGGCACACAGGAAGGGTCTTTGCTGCCTGAGCATTTGAAATCCAGACTGTTATCCCAATTACATGCATTTTTCAGAGTCCATAGTCTTCTCACAGGCAATTTCATGGAGAGGGGAAATAAAAGGAAAAAAAACCAGGCTAATAAAATACATTAATTGTGACTATTTTACCAAGCATCACTAATTAATCCACTCAACAGCCCCGTGGGACAGATCACTGCAATATCCCATGGGTAATTTGTCAGTACATCTCTGCTTTTCTCCAGTTGTCTGCCCAATTCACAGAAACAATTGGACTTGAGCTTGGACATCTTGCTTTTCCAAAGTGATTATTGATAATTCACTCATACCCACAGAATGAGAATGACATAAGGGACTAAAGAGTTCCACTTCAGGAACATCTCTGTTCCTTCAAGTTCACAGCCCTGAAACCCTTCCCTTATTACACTGAGGAGACAAATGGCCTTGGAATTCTGTATTTGAAAGATGCTTTTCAATTAAAAGCACAGGAAGATGGATGCCTTCTAGCATAAGGAATTATTCAAATGCAAAATCAGACCTTAGAAACATCTTGTTCCATTAAGATAACCCTGACTTCACTGAGATTTCTCTCATGATTAGGAGCTTGTAGGAGTGAATTCAAAGTAAGCCTGAGCTGCAATCCAGACTCTGTGCTCACCAGGGTTCCTGCATCAAGCCTGCCCTGTGGATTCCAAGCCATGCAGGGCATCCAAGAGAAGAATTTCTGCTCATTTAAACTGTTGTACCAAGCTTGGTAAGTCAGCCAATGCTATTTTGCCATGGACCAGCAATGTGGGATTTTACCCAGTTCCTTTAATTCAGACTTTTGCTGGATAAAACTCCACATTATTTGGCAGGCACTGATAACAGTGCCTCAGCTAATTAGCTTAATCAAATGAGCTACAGTTATCTTGATCAAGTATGATTAAAACAGCAGATGCTTTTCATATGAGGTTCTGAACACTAAAGTAAGCTTTTCAATTTACCATTTATTGACTCAAAACCAGCATGCTCACTGTGATCTGGGTGAGGCTGGAGATCAGAGTGACATTCAGCACTGGGCTCCCTGTCAGCACTGAGAGGAGCCCAGTTGGCAGCTCCCAGGTTCAGGGCACCAGCAGGAACCTGATTTTGCAAAAAACTATCACCTTATTGTGGTGCTTCCAGCTCAATTCCCAAGAGATTTCAGCATGCACATTGAAGCTTCATTGAAATATCCTTATAATTCATATTTGGAAGGTCAGTTTGAAGCCCTGAGGATGCCAAAAGAGAGCCGGGGCTATTCATCAGCATCTTTTGGTACTGCTCATCTCCAGCAGATGCAAAAGTAATGAATGAGCAGGAAACTCTGCAAGGGTGGGGGGGAATGGGAGGGGGAAACCACTGCCCCACAGCCTTGCTGTGGAGGGGGATCAGTGCTGGAGCTGGAAAGCAGTTTACACTCCAGCATGACCTCCCAACCTTCGGCTGCGCTGGCTACATCAAAGAAAGATGCCCTATCTATGATGATTTACACAAATAATCAAATCCCTAAATTTACTAGGGGTTTTTTTCTGCCTTTCATGTGCTGCCTTTGATGTTGCAGCCTCCCCATGCAGGTGCAATAACAGCCTTGGTCAAAGGCCTGGTGTGAGAGCGCTGCATTGCAGCCGAATGTCGCCGCTCTGAGTTGGCTCTGCAGGAAAGCCCTGACAGGAACAGCCACATGAAAACCCACCCAGCTCAAGGAAAATACTTTTAGACCTACCCAGGAGGCCAGGTAGTTACAACTGTCTGCTCCTTGCTGTTCTTTGGGGGTTCAGACAGTTGAAAAACACAAGCTCGTGGCTGAGATTCAGCTCATAAGAATGTGCCATGCCAGTTCTCTTCCCTGCCCATCCAGTTGTACTTTTACCTAACTGCTGATAATTGTCACTCAGCATTTGACAATGCTGAATATGACACACAAACCCGAGCAGCTACTATATTTCAGAATTGTCTCAATCAAGTAAAGCTTCTTTATCTCAGAGAAGTATTGCAAGGCAAGACCTGAACAATAGGAAGCAGCACAGCAGGCAGGGACCTGGTCCAGACACCCCAATGAAAGCCCTGAGAGCTAAGTTATTGAGACATTTATATATATTTTATGTTAAATTTCTATCTGCCAGACGTCCCCCAGGAGTTTGTCTTTGTTCTGGGGGTTTCAGGGACTAGCTGGAATATGCATTATTTATTGGACATGCAAATCATGCATGATAATCTCCATGAGCTAAGTATAATTGTTCCAGACAAACAATAAATTTGTTTAAAAACTGGTCTATCAGATCCATATTTCACACTGAAGAAGAATATTAAGTTTTCTTATTCTTTATGTAAAATAAAAAGAAGGGATTAGAACAGGCAGTTCAATGGTTTGGTGGGGGGCTTTTTAAATGACCTTAAGAATAATAAACAACCTATGTTTAAGAATTGATGAAAATGTAGATCTAGGTTTGTCGCAGCAAAAGAAACATCAGTGGGCATTACTCATACTCCTAGTCCTAGGAGATGATATTTATAGAATCAAATCAGGATCATTCAGGTGTAAGGAAATCATCACTTAGAAATATTTCTAAATGCATAAGCAACACCACATGCAATTAATAAAAAATAACCTACCAGGATCACACCCCCTGATGCCAGCACACTACAGGAAGTAGGAAGCAATCAATAAATTTTACTTTCCTTTCAACAACTTATCTTTTGATTATAAAAAAGATGTTATTTACCTGGGATTTTCAACACAACTGCATTTTTTACTTTTTCCTGTAGGGCACATGAGTGGTGGTTTTGTTCTGCAGAAGGAGTCTCTCCTTAGCATGAGGAGCTCCACAGCTGATCACAGTCCTCAGCTAATACAGACAACAGGAATCCCTGTTGCTAATTATCAGTAACAGAGTTGCTAATTATCAGTACTGCCCTGCCAAAACTGGAATAGAAAAGCATCTCCACCAATGGATTTTACAGACCCACAGTATTTATGGCAGTTTTCTTCCTGTAGTGGCATTCTACTCATGACTGATTTTGCTCAGTATACTTCAAAATTTACTGGAAGTTGGCTAATGTTTCATTAATTTCAATTCAAAACCTATGCAAAAAAAAAAATTTCTGCAAAAGATGCAGTCTCTGTAGCTGGGAGACTCAGTCACCTCGTGCTGCTGGGAACAGCTTTGGGGTTACATTTCTGGATTTATCCACACTCCCCTGTGACATTAATGCATAATATCTAGGGATACCTGATGGAGCATCAAATCTGCACCAACTCCCAATGGTGGTTGGTTGTTTTCTCTTTCCTTTAAATTAATCCCCTTTGTTTATCATTTTACATAACACTCATATGTAAAGCATGTTGTCTGAAGCCCTCTTCAGTCTTCCTTTTCTTTTCTTTTCTTTTTCCTTTAAAAAGCTCTTCTCTTTCTCAAAACCATTGAAACCAACTGAAAAACAAATATTGAAAACCAACTGTCCTTGCCCCTCCCTCCCTGCTTTTATTTCTTCCCCTTGTTTAAGTCTGCAAGAGCATGAGGTGGCACATCCGGTCCTAAACGTCCTCAGATTTTCAGGAATTAGAGCTAAAATAGGCGAGTAGAAAATGTCAGAGTCCAGAGAAACACCAACTCACCACAGTGCACAAAGAGTTTTGCTCCCTATACCTCCAGACATCCACTCACAGTCCCACTGCTCTTCACAGGGGTTTCAGCCTCAGAGCCAGGAGCAACAAAAGCATCCCTGGGTGTTGCTTTTAATCAACAATTGCATCAAACCTAAGCCAGAGTTTTTCAGCAGCTGAAAAATACCTGTTGGCTTAGCAGCTCAGCTCTTTTCCTGGTGTGTTTCCTGTGGCTTTCTCTCAAGGTCAAAAAAAAAAAAAGCCCACCAGCAATATTAGAGATAACCCCACGTCTCCACCAGAGCTCTAAATCAAGGTCAGCTGCTACCCTTTCACATATTTGCTACTAGCATTAGCACAATCCAGCAAGAACTTCTGCTGCAAGTTCATTTCCATTCCTTTTACTTTGACTATGAGCTTGAAGAAAGCACACACGAGATAAAACACACTGGGTTCAGCTTTTGCAAAGTCTTGGAAGCAATAATGGAGCCAGGGAAGTGTAACACTAATAAGTTAGACAAGGCCAAGGGGAATGCTCCACTAATAACAAATGTTGGAGGGACTGGAAAATAGGCAGAGCTTCAGTAGATTTTATTTGACTACACAGTACAAAACTCATCATCAATATTCCCTGTGTAGCAGTCCGATTCACACTGCAGTGCAGATGGTTCACATATTCTAAATTGTAATTTAATTACACTTTTCATGATCATACTGTACTTGAACTCAACAGAATTACTACCATGTTTCTGCAAATGCTTTATTGCAGAAATATGGCTTCAACCACCAGGTCCCTTCTCATAATTATCTTTTATTTTTATACATCTTTTGCATCATTAGAAAAACACAAATTAAGTATAGAATGTAGGCCTTGGAAATTTATGTTTGCAATAAGGCTCTGTTGTGGTTTTTTTAATTCTATAGGCTGGCTTAATAAAACTGTTTCATGGCTTAATGTCATAAAGCCAAGAGACCTTGTAATCAGTAGGAAGAAAACAAAAACAAAAAGTAGGAAAAAACCAAAAAGCAGCACACTTTTCCTTTGCCAGTGGAATCCTGAATTTAATCTTCTCACATTTTGACTGCAGCCTTGAGAATTATTCCCCAGCCTGAGAACCACTAGGGTGGGTTAAGAGACATGGAAAGGGCCTGCACCACCCTCACCTCTTCCCACACCTCTGAACTGAATCTTGGCAGGGTACATAAATTATCTCTCTCACCCTTCTTCTGCCATCACCATGCCTTTTATCTGCTTTCTTTTCCCTCATGTGCGGTCACAGGAGACATTTCTCAAGGATGTAAACCAGCCTTCAGTCTCACTGAACACTCGCTGCTATATTGCATCAAGAAATGTAAAATCCTTCTTCTTCTTCTAGGACTGCAACTCACTCCTACAAGAAAAAGTAATTTACAATAGAGTAATTTCACCATTTTCTCTTGTTTCATTACCAAAGGAAAACAGGCTCACCCTTCTCCCTTCCAACCAGTCCCACGAGCATCACTAGATATTGGCTCTTCCCTGCTAGGAGCTCACTCCCAAACATAAACACTGCCTTTTGAACTCTCTCTTCCAGGTTTATATTGATACAGGTTTATCCATCACTCCTCCAATGCCTTGCCTACAGAACCTATGCCCTTCAGCTGAGAACACCCTAACAGCAACAGCAGCCCCTTGCTTGCTCTGTTCCCAGGACATCTGGAAAGGAGGCAAATAGGAAAATGATTTTGTGTGTTAGTATCTAGGTCCCAGCCCTCTGAGGGGATAATCTGCTCTTCTTAGAATTTTTCACTCACACTGCAAGAAGCCATCACTAAATAAAACATCTGAAAGCTTGTGGAAGGCAGTCTGGAAGCCTCATTTTCAAACTGATAAGAGAATATCCTGTCATAAGCTATGGTTGTGCTTCTTCTGTTGCAACAGATATCTGAAAGCAGCATTTATTTTCTAGGTGCCAGTAAGCTCATTGACCTAACCTAAAACCTTTCCAGGATTTTAATTCAGGCCTCTATTTTTTAGCTCTAAACCCTTAGTTCAGGTTTACTTTAAAGGAATATTTCTTATCAAAGCACATCAGGTTTTACAGTTTTCCTGAGTAAAGCAGTCTTTTAAAAACAATTTTGCCCATAATTGTTACGTTGCTGGCTTGAAGGGAGGTCAAAACATAAAACACTGTGTTTAATGGGTTTGTTTTGGTCTGCCTTTCCTATGCCCTAATTAATGCTGTTGTTTTAACAGCACCTTCAGACATGGGAGTTCTCTCATCTCTGGAGTGGGTTCACTCCTCTGCAGTATTGACGAGTCTCCCCAGACTTGTTTTGTTCATTTCTGCTTTTTTTAATGTGCTTCTCACTGTTCACACTTTCAAAGGCTGGTGGTGACTCAGTTCTCAAGGAGTTAAAGTCCTGTTTCCTTTTTCCTGTAGCAGTGCACACCAAAGGGTGCCAGGACTGTTGCATCCGAGTGGCCACGGAGCTGGTGTTTATTCTGTGACAGCTCCATAGGAAATAGGAAACTGAAGGTTAAAAGTTAATTTGGGAGCCATAAGGGAGCTGGTTACACTCCTGGCTGCAGTCACTGCATGAGACACACACCGAAACTCTGAACAGAGTTACAGATCACCACAGAGAAAAATAAATACCCGAGAGCAGAGCAACTGCATTTGCCACTGAGGGGAAAACAATGGAACATTTATTGCACCAAAGGGCTGTGTGCATTAGAGATGTGTAAATACTTCTGCCATAATAGCCTGCTCTTAATAAAATCTAATATGCCATTATGCAGGTGGAACAATGAGCATGTCCCGAAGATAAATGTGCTTGTCTTGGATGCTGAGTCACTTGGACTTCATTTCTGTGCTCACAGCACCCCTGAGGCATAGCATGCCTGCCTCCACGAGCACACACTGCTTTGTTTACCTTAATTTCTCCTGTTTGCCCATTACTGAGGGTTTTAATGCAGTGAGCTACAAAATGTCAATACTGTTTTCTGCTGCAAACTCCCATCTTCCCTGCTTGGAAGTCCTGGAGAGTTCTGTTGCCATCAAAGGCTCCTCTTGGTTTAAATAGTTCAGGACTGTGAGTTTCTAGGGAGCTCTGGGCCATGCTAGTTATGAATGGCATCAACTAAAACTACCTGAAATGACTTATTTTTATAAATAGCCCATGGAAAACCAGTCTGATTGAAAGCCATTCTTTATTTCCATAAGTGGATTGAAGCCCCTTGCTGTAAGTAGCAAGGGCAGTCGGTGGCCCTGTGCCCACTGACTTCAGCAGGGGATAAATCCTATTTTTGGGGCTCATTTATGTGGCTGCCTTGCCTCCATGGGTTTTTTTGTTCTATCAGAAGGCACCCCTCACCATCCCTCTGAGGCTAAACAAAAATCCCATCCAGTCTGGCATTCCTGAAACCTTTTCTTGTGAATTAGGATTTCTCCCAGGGAGCTGACCCTGCTTATCCCTACTGCTGGACCAGCCTAATGTTGAAACATTGGGCAACAAAGCTGGTAAGGGGTCTGGAGCACAAATCTCCAGAAGAGTGGATGAGGGAGCTGGGAGTGTTTAGCCTGGAGAAAATGAGGCTGTAACAAATTTGGCCTTGTAGCCAAACTCTTTTCCCAGGCAACCAATGACAGGTTGAGGAAACGGCCTCAAGTTGTGTCAGAGGAGGTTCAGATTGAATATTAGACAAAATTTGGTCACCAAAAGCTTCATCAAGCACTGGAACTGGCTGCCCAGTGAAGTGATTGAGTCACCATCCCTGGAGACATTTGGAAGACATCTAGGTGTGGCATTTAGGGACATGGTTTAGTGGTGGCCTTGGCAGTGTTGGGTTATTGGGTGGGCTCAATGATCTTCGAGGTCTTTTCCAACCTAAATGATTCTTTGATTTTATCTATAGAAACTGCTGGGAGTTTTGAGAGTGGGAGGGTTTGAGGAACAGTCATCCATGTGGGGAACCTTCAATGGCACAGGATAAAAACCTCCAGAAGGATTTCTTTGGACTGTTTCTGAAACCTTCAGTTTCCAGAGTCCAGCCCGCAGCCCTGACTCACAACACGCATCATCACCATCAATAAGTTCTGCACACTTCCTGTCCCACATTTTCATCTGTTCCTTGAGACAAATTCTTCAATTTTCTCAGGCAGTTCACTCTTGCATTGCATGATTACTCAGTGGTAGGTTTTGAGGTTGGTTTAGCTGAAAGGTGGCACCTTTCACACTGCAAATCCAATGCAGGAGGGCAGAGGTAATTACCAGGCAAGCAATGCTCTTGCTGAGCTGAAACTGAGCTCATGATCCCTTTTTTTTATTATTTTTTTGTCATATCAAATGCATCTGTGGCCTCTCCCATTCTTATTTCTTCCTCTCTCCTGTTACATATTTATTTTGCTGCACTGTTTGTCCTTTGGGGACAGCAGCCGAGAGATTTCTGTGGGTGGCACAGGAGCAAACCAGAGGAAGTAAACAAAACACAATCCAAATAAACAGTTCAAGCACACACACAGCACCAAGGGCTGCCTAGAGACAGACAACTGATGGCAGGCAGGCGTTTCTGAGGCTTTTCAAACACTCAGAATCCATGAACTGTCTCTGCTGAGCAAACCCACTCAGCAAAGCTACTCAGGGCACTAAGTAACTCCTTGTATTCCCTGTTTTTCCAGTGATGTTTGCATCTGGTTCCAAGCCTGCACACGTGTGTGTCTGACTTGATTAATACAAAAAACAGTCAAGGCAGCTGCTCCTGCTCCCCTTGTGAGTTTCTTTTCTTTGCTCCCATCCATTGCATCCCACCTCAACCTGCTGCCTTTGGTCTCTGCAGCTGACTGTGGCTGGCAAAACCAGCACTGGGTTCAGAATAAGGGACATCCACGCTGAGGGAGAGGTGCCACTTGAAGGCCTGATGCAATGACCCTCTGCACTGCAGCATCAATGCTTTTAGTGTTTTTAGTTTTCTTTCCTTATCTGGTAAATATACTGACACATTCTTCTCCCCACCTTCCCAGTTTCCTGCTATTTCCCTGTGTTTTCCAAAGATGTGCTGTCTTTTTCTTTTTTTTTGCAAGGAGCCAGGGAGTGCAAATTGCTCTTCTCCACTGCTTGGGCTAATTAACTTTTCATAACTGTTTCATTGCTATGAAATAATTCAAACTGAATTTAAAAAATATAAACACAGATTGTGCAAAATTGCCAATAAATTTATTCTCAGGAAGCCATAATCGTGGCCACAGTTTGACAGAGGAGGATTTTGATAGGACTGATAGTCAGACATCTGCTTTGTAACAGAGTATGGCTGCTCTAGATTTTATTTGGGTTTTTGCAGCTGGGAGAAGGGAAGAATGCCATTCTCTCAGTTTGCACTGTTTAGGATCCTTTCTTGGCTGTGGATTATATGTTCTACAACCTCAGTAAAGCCAAGACTAAAGAAACCCAGTTGAGTTTTAAGGAGTTTCTGTGTACATTGTGTACCAATTTTACTGCACTTGCTTCCTTTCAGGCCTTTTTGAATTACACTTTAGGGGAAAAAAATTAATAAATGAGAAATAAAAGAGGAAAAAATTTAAATTATCATATCGTTTTTTTAAATTCAATGTCAAATTAAGGCTTTTCCCCGTTTTTATTCTAATACGCAGTTCTGCTTTCCTGTTACTCATGAACCTTATTTAGCTATTCTAATAGCATCTCTACTTTTTTTCCATTAAAAAAAGTCTTCTGGAGACAAAAGAGCGATCACTTCGCACTCAATCATGCAAGCAACAAAGAAAATTTCTTTGACAAGGAACATCTAATAAATTAAAATTTGTGACAGTAGATTTTGTGAATCAGTTAGTGATTGGTGGAGCTACGTTTTAATTAAGGTGAGATGATCAGAAAGCCAGTGCAGGAGCCAAACCAATCTTCATCAAACACACAGGCTGTGGCCAATTCCTCTGGGATACAACAGGTGTTTTAAACTCCCAGAGAAAACACAACATTAAGGTTGCCTTTCCTGATTGCCCATTTGTGTACGGCGCTACAGAGGTGTCTGAAAATCTCTCCCCAGAGAGCACTCCAAAATGTCATTTGCTGCCCTCAGCTCATGGGTATTGCATTCCTATTATCCCTGCACCTCAAGCCAGGGCCTTGGAGCTGCTGCAGCAGAGCTGAGCATGATCACTGAACACTTTTTGAGTGTTATTTCATCCTCTGCTGCTGCCTAAGGTCAGCCCTGGCTGCTAAACCAGCCTGGGGTCTGGGAGAGGGGAATATTGACTTTCTTTGGCTGCAGCCTTGCAGCTGGGAGGGTAAACAGAGACCACAGTAGGGATTCCTCTGGGCTAGGGGAAGGAACCAGATGATCTCCAAGGTCCCTTCCAACCCAAACCGTTCTGTCACTCTGATTTTTGCCCCAGTGAAGGAAAGCAGTGGTGAGGTTACCTCATAGACAGGGAATGAAATCCTCACCTGTGAGATTATCAACATCACTGTGTGTTACCACTGACAGCTTCAGCTTGCTCTCATAGGTTCCTCTCTGCCCCTGACAATTAATTTAATCTTTAATACCAGGCAGCACATCTGCAGAGACCTGCAATTGTCTCGTACACAGACCTTACAAGGCAATTTTGTGGGATTACTTCCACACGGAGAAGCTGCTCCCCTCTTTACCCAGTGCTGAGATTTCAACCTCATTGTACTCTTGGTACTCTATTTCTCCTCTGTGTGCATTGTAGAATTCTCTTAATTTCATGCATGGATGGCTGTAGAAAGAAGAGATAAAGTTTCAAGTCTCTTTGTTTAACCCGTACGAAATAATTAAAACACATTTTTCATCTTAGCATTCCCCTCAGGGCTTAACATATTGTGAGAAACACATCCTAATGTGAAATGAGCTCCAAGACAAATGGTCCTGGCTTTAGCTTGGAAGTCACCTCTGGAAAGAATGCATTTGTTTCCTTATTCATGCCACTCATTTCTTTTTAAATTCTGACACGTTAAGATAAAATTGTCACAAAGAAGCACTACTCTATAAATACAAAGCTGCACACTTTAATGCAGGTATAAAAACCCTTCAGGGCTGGTTTGCTTTGGGCTTTGGCAGCTGTTGAGGGCTCCCTTCATCCTCCTTGCTGGCAGAGCTGCACTCCTCCAGGGCAAGGACAAATTCCTCTCCCCAGCTCCATGGCCCTGTCTTGGCACACAGCTGGTGGTGAGCACAGAGCTCTCAGGGGCTCACCCAGCTCTCCCAGGAGCCACAGCCAGGCTGGGCTTGCCTGAGCTGAGCGAGCTTGCCCAGGGAGCCACTTGAATAATTTGGCATTTCCATGCTGCCTGGCACCGTTGCATTCACCCAAAACTCATAAAGAAAGAGGCTACCAGGAATTAAAACACAACTGGTAATCAGAAATCTCTTCACCTTAAAACATGACTAAACGACTTAGGCTTTCTAGCACATAGCTATACTTCATCTATCTATCTATCTATCTATCTATCTATCTATCTAAATTTTCCATGGCTTGTTATTTATTTTGTTAAGCATTATTTAATGTAAGCCAAAGCATTAACACTGAGCACCAAGAAAACAATCTATGTTGTTCCCCCAAGTTGGGAAAATCGAGGTGTTTCCACCCAAAGTGTTACAGCTGATGAAGCAGCACATTCATTTTGATGCACGACCCACAAAAAGGCAGTTTTCATTTGGGTTCTGTTCTCACATCTCCAAGAAATGTGGGCTCACAACAAGGTGTTATTTGCTCTTACAGCACTGAATAGGGCTGCCCTTCCAATAAACCCAGGAAAGGCCTGTGGCATCTCTTTCAGCAAGGTAAATGAGGGTCTATTATAGAAAATAGATCTCTCTCTCTCTCTCTCTCTCTGACTGGCTTCTCCCATGTGCCTGTTTATAAATTCCCCCAGCCCAAATCCTTTCATCAGATACACACACACACACACTCATGGAATACTCACATCCATGGAAATGCATCGAGCTCCCCAGCTCCCACAAAGCCTTCTAAGGCTTCTGTGCAGTTATGAGAACAGAAAATTACTCTAATGAGAAAACTACTTAAACTTAATTGTCTCATTTAATTGGACTGTTTAAATTGCTAATCATTTTGTAAGTATTGCTTTCTAAGTTGTTTTTAGCGGGTAGTTTGCCCTTTTTGCTGTTGCTGGAGGAATTCAGTAATAATTAACTGACCCAGTGTGTAATTATACCGCTGAAAATAAGCTATGAGACATTTAATAAAAAGAGACTATTAACAGGATTTGAATTTATGGCCGTCAAAATATGAAGCAAGCACTTTATCCATGAGGTCACACAAGCTTTCACTGCTGTCTGAGAATTTATGGTCAGTAGATTAGCCACAGAGAGACTTTGCTCACTCTTTGGATCTACTGAGAACACACCGAGAAACCCATTAAAATAAGATTGGAAGAAATATTGCAGTGGAAAAATGCTTGAGAAATTTTCCTCCTCTTAAACATCCACATACCATGGCCTGTGGAGGAAGGACTTGATGTGGTCAGGCAGCAGATGTGACGGGGAGCACAAATTCTGGGGGGTCTGAGGATTTCCCTCCCCGCGGGGTTCCTTATGGAGCACCAGCCCAAAACGCCCTTTCCTCAGCCACAGTAAATGGTGGTGGTATTTCCATCTGCAAACTCTGCTGATCTCTGAGTCCTCTCTGTACCCAATTCACAGGACATAGTTTGAGATAAGAAAATTATCAAACACCTTGGCTCTCAGACAGCCTGGCAATTTGTGCCCTGTTTTTCTTCAGCTTTTAGGACATAATGTATTTTACCGAGTCTCTCACACACAGCTCCAACAGCTTTGCTGTATTTCCTGTGAGGTCTCTGGCCATGTGAAACACTGCATTTCAGACAGAAGCATGACATTTTTGGAAGTTGCTGCTCCAGCAGCATCAGTGTAAGGAAAATGGGGCTGTTGTTCTTTCTGCTTGCCAGGAATCCATGCAGTTTCCTCAGGAGTTATCAGCTGTGCTGTGCTTCAGAGAGTGGAGCAGAGCACATCCTGTGCAAACCTCACAGGGCTCGAGGAAGAATTGCCATGCTTGCTAGTGAAATCACACAGACCTTCCCCCAAACTCATACATGATGGCTGCTGCCTCTTTAGGGCTTTGAATATTTTGATATCTCAACCATTTAAATGATGAGACCAATTACTTACAGATATGTGGTGCAAGAAAATAATCTTGCAGCAGGTGCCAAGAAGCTGATAGCTCAGAAAACATTCAAAAGCCACGGGCTGGTTGGAAAGATCCCAGTTCTTTCTACTGGCCAGAAAGTTTTTGCAGCCCCAGGCTGGGGGCTGATGTTTAGGTAGAAAATTCAGAAAGCAGAGGTGAAGGGGGGTAAAGCAAAGGTGAAGGGGAACTTCTCAGGTTTGTTCCCATCCTTCATCTCGTGTACTTAAGCACTTTAAAACTGAGCATACTGAAACAAACAAAAAAAAAAACCAAACTCTTTGGACCAGAGGAATGCTTGAATTATGTGTTCCACATAGACCAAACAGTGCCATTGAGACAAATAAAGTGGAGAGCATTTCTTTTGCAGCATCAGTGATGGGCATGGCATGGTGGTGTGGCTGTGAGCTGCTAAAGTTTGGGCTGTCTGTACCTCACAGGCACGTGGCTCTGGGTGCTGTGAGCATCACCACTTTTCAGGAAAAAAATCTGATTTGTGGGCTATGACAGAGAATAAATATTCACTAACCAGCTTTGATTAACAAGAATAGAGACCATGCAATTAGATTTTTACAGCATACCTGAGTACTAACTTGGTTCTTGGCTGTTTGCTGAGGTGCAGGGCAGAAAACAGATTTTGGGTGCAGACAGATTTGCAAGCTCTGATTTCTAAAACAAGCAAGCCCCACTTTTCAGCTGTAAGAGGGAGGAATGGTCTGTGTTATCAAACACAGGTCCAGTTCAGGCAAGGTTGATGACCTCAGCCAAATATTTATTAAAGGGGAAAGAAGTATTTGTAGTGACTTGTTTATTCTAGCTCTTGCTCACACTGATAGGATTTCCTCCTCGGCGTTATCGTGCCGAAACCTTCCTTGTGACTGACTCTGTCTTTTGGAAATGTTTCCCGTCCCAACCTGACTTTTCCTGCTTTTCTTCACTAGAAAAAACAAGCAGCCCATTTCACTGGTGGGTGATGTGGCTTTCCCAGACCCCAGAGTGGGGCAGATGATGGTGATGATGGTGATGATGGTGATGGTGGTGATGGTGGTGGTGATGGTGATGGTGGTGATGGTGATGGTGGTGATGGTGGTGATGATGGTGATGCTGGGAGAGCTCAGAGCACCAGAATGCCTTCTCCAGGCAAGGTGCAGCTCACCAGCAGCTCATGGCCACTCTGCAATCCCAGAGGATGGCTAGAAACTCAGTTTGGCAATGTTTGAACCACCATGCGTGCTAAAGATGAAACAGATAAATACTTTTATCAGTCTCGTTTGTCTCCTGAGCTGTACCGTGGAACTAATTGCAAAATTATGTCTAATAAAAAAAAAAAGGCATGTGTTAAAGCTTTATGACAGATATATTATTGCCTGTGCAATATGAAAAGGATGCAATAAAAATTACTTTCAGGTCTGGCAACATTTTCTCTGTGCAAGATTCCAAGTAATTTTTAATATACTTGTCAATGTTAAGATAACACTTAATGCTTTTATAGTGTATTCCCCCCTGGATCTGAAAGCACTGTGCAAATGAGGGTATGTGCAATTATTTCTGCAATTATAGAAAGAGATTAAGAGGCAGACAACCTGCAAAACTTGCCCAGTGCAATGATAGAATTTAGTGACAAGCCTGATAGAGATATTCACCTTTTCTGGCTTTTCAAAACTACAAAAGATCAGATATTTGTAACAATAATGATTTAAAAAATGGAATTGAAAGGGTTTTAAAATGATTCTATCTGCATAAATTAAGCATCATTTTCATTAAAAGAAACGGCTTGTGGAGAACAGAATTTCTCACACACTGGTGTATTCTGTGGAGAATTACTCCTTTTTAAAAACGATTTTTGTATAACTTTTAAAGTTTTCCATGATTATTGTGTTCTCCTCAGGTACTGAAATGTCAGTTTTCTTCAGTTTTCTTCAGCCTCCTGTTCTTCCAAGTGCAGCACTCTCAGCATGGCACTGTCCTGCTGGAAGCTTTCTGTTTCTTCTGGCCACTGTTCATCACAGAGCAATGGCAGAAAGAGCTCCCTGCTCAATGAGGAGAAAAAAACTTATTGGGCTATACATAGTTTACACATAGCATGTTCTCACCATATATCATACTGTAATTGTAATGTCTATTTTAATAATTGAAAGGTTATCCATTCTAAGTTAATGCAGGCAATCTTGTCTTTGCTGGTTCCAAAAGTACTAAAATACATTTCTAACTAATCTTAATCTAAAATAAAATGATCATTTTTTTTCTTCATGGCTTTCTTCTTCCTAAGCAGAGTTCAGAGGATAATTCATCATCATTTTCTTGGTAAACACTGTTTTGCTCTCTGCTTATTTCTAGCAATCCAATTTTTTTTATTATTATGTCTTTACTTTAATGGCATGAAAAGCAGTTTGATGGAATGCTGCCATGCATGACCTGTGTTCTATCAGGGAATTATTTAAACTGGGTTACTCGTGGGCTGGAAAACTCCAGGCTCCAGGAGCTACAAGGTGGAGATGCAAGGCTATTAAATTTCAGGGACTAAAGTACACTCTGCACAGACTACACCTGGAGAGGAAAACTGAACTTTTCACACACCACGCTGTTTTTAAAATGCATATCAAAAACTATTAAATAACCCCAGCAGACAACAGGCAGATACCACACTCTGAAATCAATTTTCCCACACTCCCTCATTCTACCTTTCACACAAAACCCTGTCCTCACCTGACCCATTAGAGGCAAAGTTTCTGCAAGACAAAGCATCCCAAAGTGCCCTCAAACAAGAAATGCATGCCAGGTGAGCTCTCAGGCTGTGATCCCCCTCCCTGTGCTGCCCCTGGGATCCTCCCCAGACATCCAGCACTCATCACTCCTGGGCTGGATTCATTCCTCCCACCAAGCCTCACCATCAACAGCTTTCAGAGGAAAAAAAGTGACAATTTGTTTTCCTCACAGGCAGCTTACAGAACACCTTTTTTTTTAATATCATGAAGAAAAAAATTGGAATATTTATGGCTAGTCAAAAATGAAGACTTGATGCTGTGATTTATTTTAGTAACCTGTGAAGGATGCAAACCCTTTGCAAATAAGAATGTAGTGGACAAAAGTAGTTTAAATTTTGTAACTTGGAGGTGCAGCTCTCAGTTTTAAGACAAAAAAAAAAAAAAAGAGAAAATGAAGAAGGTCATTGAAGAAGATGCTCTTTCCACTGTGCTGGTTTGCTGTGGTTGGAACAGATGCCCCCTCCAGCAGGTAAACAGGGAATTGTGGTGCTGTTCTGAGCTGCTCCCCAGGGCTGGAGACCGGCTGGGAGTCTAGGCCAGGGCTCCTCTGGCTCCTTGGCAGCATTTTTCCACTTAATCCCACTGACTTCAGCTTCAGTCCTGAGGTATCACTCCCACTTCAGCATTGTTTACAGCTAAGAGGGACAGGAGGATTCTGGAGCTGATTTAATCTAAACACAGAGAGCTCAAGGCTGTCCAGACCTACAAAGGAAATAAATAAACTCCTTTGAAGATGGGGATTGTAACAAGAACGGTTTTGCTTGGTCTTTATTTAGCTTCAAGGAAATTAAATTCCTGTTGTAGGAGCTAGTTGGGCCGTGTTTGTTCTTAATTAACTAGACAAACTTTGCATGTGCAGTGCAGAAAAGAAAACCTTGGCACTACTCAGGCTGTGTTCCTTATGTAATTTGTTTTGATTTATTTCCCAGCAGCATTTGTAAGGTTGTGTTGGTGAAACAAAACGCCAGAACAACTTTTCTGAAAAATTAATGGAAACAAAAGGCATCTGAAAATATAAATTATCATATGGTTACGTAAATATTCATGCAGCTATATAAAGGATGTGAGGAGTGTGAAGTATGTGAACAGTCTAGTGTAAGACAGGGAACAAGCTTAGGGATAGCCCTTTGAATTGAAGCTGATGTATCCATGAGAAGGTGGTAGGACAGGAATGGAAATACAGTTTTTTGGTTCCAGTGTTTAAGGAAAAGAAAAAATCCACCTTTCCCATGGCCAACCAAACTAGGGCAGGGAATCCCCGGCAACGTGGGATCATCATTCTCCTCATCATGCCTCCAAAGCAATCCCATCAGCTGAGCATCCTCCTCACTGGGCAGACATAGATAGCCAAAATAATGCCTAAACTGTTTTGTATTTTTATTTTAGCATCTACTGACTTAGGAAAAAGCTGAGGAAAGCGCTGAGGAAAGCACTGAGGTTCACTCTTGTAGCCGGAGCGGTGGAACAGCATCCGTAATTTTCCTCTACAGGAAGCTTGCCCTGCAAGGCAGGTGATCAAAGCAGCTGTCCATGGCTGCCAGCAATGGCTGGGAGTTTCTGTGGCAGCCCAGGAATGGTGCTCAGGAGACGTGAGGAATGCCAGAGTCACAGGTCAAGCCTTAATGGCTGGCGGAGCCCGGAGAGAGATTCCTGCGATTCCTCCTTCGCGATGACTTTGCCTGATAAAAAGAGACAGAGTGGGCATGCCCAGGGATGTGCTAGGCAACCTTTTTAATCTTAAAGCTTAAACGGAGGAGGCAGGGCTGGAAATCAATGTGAGTTAATCAGGGAAGGCGAGATATGGTCAAATCAGAGCATAAAAAAATGCCCCGCGGAGCATCTGTGAAAAGCCTTGCTTTAGACATAGATACAGTAACATAAATAAATAAATAAATAAATAAATAAATGGCCCCAAACTGTGTTTTGTTTGGAGGTTGTGTTTTGCAATTTTTAGTAATTGCATTACTAGTACAATAATTTTATTATGTAAACCCCATTGGTGTTGAAATATACATTATGTTGCAGCCTCTCTTGAATAATAATAACTGGCTGATCATTATTTATTTAAATCATCTTTCCAGGCCATTTTCTTTTGAAGTAGTAAGCCTGAATTTCAAAACAGAGCATTAAACATTAAAATACAGTCAGGTGGTCAGATCAAAATACAGCAGTGGGAACAGGTGCATCTCAAAATCCTAGTCCAAGGTGTTTTACCCAGAATTTTGTTACAAGGTAACCATCTGCTTTTGTGGAGCCAAGAACAGCTTGTTAGCCTGGTTAATGTTTTACCAAACTAACCAATCTCTTACTTGTCTAGTCAAAATGCTAGGCCAGAACAACACAGGTGGCCTCTGAGTGACAGTGGCAAAACTTCATGTTTTGGACTCCAAATGCCAAGCGATATCCCTAGGAGATATGATTTACAGCTTTCAGTCCTTTAAAACCTTATTTTTTTATTTTACTTTCAGAAAATCTTATTTCATTTGTGATTAAGAAAAGATAATTCTCTGCGGATTTAATTTATAAATTATGGCTAATAAAATATTCTGAAAACTTTGGAGTAACTGTATCTCCAGTTCCCTGTACCACGGACAGATAAAGGAGTGGGTAAAATGAAAGGTGACATTGGATCTCGAGTTCCCAGCTTATCAGATAGTTGGATACAGACAGATCTTATCGAAGCATCAGTCTGCAAAGAAAATAACTCTCCTTTCTAGTGGGGATCAGGCAGAGAGACTGAATTCAAAAGGACTGTCTCCATTTCACCACTTAAAATGATACCGTAATTTGTAGTGGGTTTGAAGGTCAAAAAAAACCCCCAAAAATAACTCCATTTAATATCTTTCCACAAGGATGCCATTCCTGATGAGTATACATCCTTACATTACCTTGGGAAAAATGGTCTAGAGCACATAATGAGGTAGTGATACTGTGGGGCTTGGGGTGGTTGTTTTACAATAGGTTTTCTTCAGTAAATGATAAACATATTTCCGATAATTAAACATATTTTTTGCTGAGAGATCTAGTATTCTGCTTGATTATTCTCCCCTATGGCAAAGCTGGATGGTGCTTTGAGGAACCTGGTCTAGTGGAAGGTGTCCCTGCCCAAAATAGGAGGGTCAGAACTATGTGTTGTTTGAGATCTCATCCAACCCAAACCATTTCGGTATCTTGGAAAAAGTCTTCAGCACAACACTCAAAAAAAAGCCCTGGGCAATATTTTGGATTCTGAAGGCATCTCTAAGTGAGATCCTACACCTCCTGATGTGTGAAACCACAGATGGGTCCATGATGGGCAGCAGCCTCTGTGCGTGGTCCTTCAGTATTGATTGAAACATGTTAGGGAAGAGTGAGGGTGTCCTTTACAAATCTGGAAGACCAGGAGGCCAGTTTTTCAGTTATGAAGTCTTTTTTATCACTATGAAACTGAAGAAAATCTATTCCTCTCACCTGTTTATGTATGTAGAACCACAGAAGGCCCTAGGTGGGAAATTTTTAGCATCAAACTTGTGCTGGAATAGATGGGCTGAATATGGCACGGTGACTACTTTCATTGAGCAACTGGAATGCTCATAACTTCCCAGAAATAAAAATTCTAATGACAAGATGCAGCCACTTTGACTCGTTTTTCCCAGTTGCCTTTGGGAAAAAGAGTGCTGCATGGCAGATGGCAATACTTCAATACATTTCAATAAAACCGTTTAGAATTCCTGGCGCATCGCACGTTGAGGTAGGCACCGTCAGCAGCTCAGAAGTGACAAACTTCATGCATGACTCCAACTCGTTTGGCAGTGTTCAATGGGAACAAAAGCAGCTGGGGTGGAGAGAAAAGTGGGTTTTGTTGGTCTTTATTTAAATACCTGCTTGGTAAAGTCTTGCTCATTAGAAATTGTTGGTTTTCTGTGATTTTTCAAGTTGACGCTTCAGTGGCAGCCAAAAAACCCATAGACAAATCCAGCCAAGCAGCAAAGGAATTGCACTTTGAAGACCATTTTCTAGCAGATTCTGTTGGGTTATGAACACTGCCAATGCCAGTGGAAACAAAAGCAGGGGAAAAAAACATGATTCAGAGCCCAGGGATTACATGTCTCCCTGCTTATGTGGCCCTTAGATCCCCCTTTTAACTTTTACCAGTGAGAGCATTGAGATGCAAAGTACTAGACCAGCACAGAAAAAAAATTGAATAAAATAAAAAATAAAAAAAATAAAACCCTTACAGCAAATAAATGGGCCTAGTGGGTAATTTTTACAGTGCCTTGAAAGGTTTTAGGAATGTAGGATTAATTTTATGGTCGGTGTGTGGAAAACTGATGGAACAGAAACACAGGAGCTTCCCAACACCAACAGGATTATGGAAACACTCCCCACCCCAAACACACCAAAAACTAAGGACAGCAACAAACAGAAGGAAATTAGGATTCAGTCCCAGAAAGAAAACATCTGAATTTGAGAGGGGG
>VZTZ01042024.1:972936-1017014 GCA_013400955.1 Drymodes brunneopygia | reverse complement strand
GGGGGGGGGGGGGGAAATAATTGTGCAGAAGGTTTTGACACAGCCAGCTTAGGATGCAAATTTGGCAGCGAGCTTATGCAGAGCATGACATGTGAAGAATGGGAATGACTCAGATGAAATCAAGCTAACTGCAGGGACAACAAAAAGGAACAGGAGCTTCCTCCTAATGATCTGGTCATGTGCAGCCTTCAGGAAGTGAATAGCTTTTGATAATACTACCATGCAGATATCAAAGGTGCGTTTTAATCGGTCAATCGATGGCTTGGTAAAATTATAGAATCATAGAATGACAGAATAGGTGGGGTTGGAAGGGACCTTGCAGATCATCTTGTCCAGCCCTGGGGCAGGGACACCTTCCACTAGACCAGGTTGCTCAAAGCCCCATCCAACCTGGCCTTGAGTGGGTTGCAGCATCCCCTGCCCGTCTCAGGGCAACCCGTGTCAGTGTTTCATCACCCTCACCGCAAGAATTTCCTTCCTTGTACCTATTCTAAACCTGCCCTATTATTCCCCGTGCTGCCCTGAATTCCTGTGCCTTGTCACTGGTTATTTTTACAAGCTGGAGCAGAAAGCCCTCCATCCTTCCTGCCATGGGTTTGTCCATGGGAGCTCAGATCCATGTGTCAGGAGATATGGGAGCAAAGCCAGGGATTTAGGTGGCATGCAGCACTGGCACATGGAGGAAAAAAAAAGCCTTTGCAGCTCCTATCAACAACTTTCATCTCCTGCAGCCATGTGAGGAAATAGCTGGCTTCAAAACAAATTAGTAGGGGTTTAGATGGCTGCATTTCAGGAGGAAATGGGAGGATGGGAGGAGTGGTCCCTTTCAGTAGAATTTAGACATTTAGACCAAAAAAAAAAAAAAAAAAAAAAAAAAAAAAAAAAAAAAAAAGAAGGAAATAAGCTGGTCCCTGCCAAAAATTTAAGGTGGAAGGAGGGATGGGAGTGTTTGAGAAACTCAGTTAAAAGTAAAGAAAATATAAATAAATAAACCGAAGCCAATGTACAGAAAGATATGAAAAGGGAGCTGCTAGAGAAAAAAAAGAAGATAATTAAATCACAGACACGGTGTTTATTTGTGCAGAGCAAAAGCCACATACCTCAGAAATGCAAATGATATTGCTTTAATCAGACAACTGAAATTAGGCACTGGAGGGGGAGCAGAGCTGCTTCTTTAAGATATGTTTTGGACCAATTGATCAAGCCATGGAAGCATCGTCCTTTTATTTTCAGAGAGGATTGGGCATCAGCCTCCAAAACAAATGAAAGGCAAACTCTCCTACAACTCATTACCCTTGCTGGAGATTTTACAGCCAACGTGGCAGCATTTTAGAGCAGGATGAAAATGTTATTATCCATGGAATTTGTCACAGAGGGAAACCCTTTCAAGTGGTCTGTCTTTGCCCTTGTTCTTTAATTACCGGGTAGCGTATGAACTCTGCCATCCTATTAACTGGGTGTCACCTCTTGCTGTAAAGGCAAGTGACATTATTTACATTTTGTTGTCTTGTTTGAAGGATAGACATCTCCACAGCTTGAAAAGAATGCATCCAGAGCAATACCAAACTGCAGAATCACATTAAATAAAGCCCCACAGCTGTGCTGGGACAGCCGGCGCTGAGTGGCTGGATGCCATGAGGGGCAAAGACAGGACCTGCCTTCTGACAGATTTCAAACAAAACCAGGGGAAAAAGGTGGCTGAAATCAGCAGAGCTAGCACTGAACCAAAGGTCTCCACCTGAATGAGCTGAGGACAGGCAGGAGTGGCACCAGCAGGGCACTGGGCCATAAAAAGGGAGCTCAGCTCTTGGACCTTGGCACTCAACCAAGCACTGCTCTGGGCCTGTTGCTCTTTGGAGACAGCTGTAGCCAAGCTGCATCCTCTTGCCAAACTGATTTGCTGTCTTCTAAGGTGTCACCTCCTTGCTGAAGGCCAAGAGCCATGTGAGAGCCTTCCCAGGCTGCTACCACTTCCAACCACTCCCAGTTTTAACAATCACTGTGTCCTTTGGTATGACAGGAAATAATATTCACAAGATACACTTTCACGTGTTTCGGAAACTTTTTTGGCGTGTGTGTCTTTTAACATTTGTTGCTTTAAAACTTTTAGTGTGAATTCATTCCAATCTGAGGAGCAGAAGTGATAATAATTGGGTTCCTCAGCAGAAGAAATGATACTGCTAAGAGACATGATATTCTAAAAGAAACTTTTGGAGCTAGTGAGCACCAGCTGTCTCTCCACAGCTCTGCACAGTATCACAGAATCACTGAATGGTTTGCACTGAAAGGAACCTTAAAGATCTCCTAAGAGGCATTGAATTGTTTGATATCCTTTTAATTCCAAATCAAGAAAAATGAAAGAAAAACTAAAAATCAACTTAAAGGCAGCTGTGGCAGCTATTTGAAGCCTCCTCACCCTTTTGTTTCCACCTGTACTGTCAGAATTAGCAGTAAAAGTGGCTGTTCCCTGCTATATTTCAGCCATCAAACTGGAAACCTGAGAGGATGGCATGTAGAACAAGGGAAGAGGATGGAAAGGATAAGATTAATGAACCAAATTAAGGTGGAAAAAAAGCAGAATAAAGGCATTTTTTTCCTGAGAAGGGAAAAAATGACGTGTAATAATCTGACTGTCCTGAAAACCAAGTGCAATGAATTTTTTGTCAGTGTGCACTTGTCAGAGCAGTGCAATCTTCTGGAGGTAAATGAATGTGCTCCAAGCTTCCATAAAAGTGGAGCACACAAAGGCAAAATGCAGCTTTCTCACATATAAATCTGTACCAATTCACACAGTTATAATGCAGTAGAAACACCATTTAATCACCTACATAAAACAAGAGACTATTTCCTGAGCTTTTGAAACTAGAAAAATGATTGAGTCAAAGGAGAGTTAGATTGGGAATAAAGTGTTTGTATTTTCATCTTTTATCTCTAAGCCTTTAGGAACAGCTCTTTGGAGAAACAACCAGGTGGTTCTGCAAAGCATTTCTGGCCCCTGAATTTCACAGAATTATAGAATAGTTTGAGTTGGAAGGGACCTGAAAGATCATTTATTTCCAAGCCCCTGCCGTGCACACCTTCCACTAAACCAGGTTGGTCACATCTCCCCACGGGAGCTTTTTTTCCATTTTATTTTCTATTTTTCTCCCCAGCAACAAAGATCTGGAGCCCTCAAAGGGCCCTGAAGTGGCTGTGCCCTGTGTGCTGAGAGGCACTGCAAATTTAGAAAGAGGGGATCCATCTCACTGTAAGAGGGAGACTTAAGGAGGAGACTGAGTAAGGAGGTCTAGGAAATGGATCTCCCAAAATGACTCAGCCCACTTCCCTTCTAGGAGAATGATATTCCTGTGGATAAAGGCGTGTGGGGTTTTCTTTGAGCTGAAAAGGTCAAATTCACGCAGGAGAGAGCAAGGCTGGGCTGAAGAGCAGGTGACAGCAAGCCTGTACCAGGGTGACATCATGGAGAGGCCCCACTCAGGGTCCCAGACCCCCTTTAGGACAGCTGGGCATGGAGAAAAGGGTATGTCCCAATGCCTCTGCCCCAGAGAGATGGAGCAGGGCTGTAAGGAATTGTGTCTTTGCTGAGATCTCTCTCCCTCCTCCTGCTCCTCCTTCTCCACCAGGTACAACAGAGAAACTGGGGTAGAAATTGCCTGTAAGAGAAGAGAAACAGTGCCAGGAGACCCAAACATGTTGTGTTTGCAGCCTAATTACTGTGCATGTCAAGGGACAATAAACACACGGGGGCTCCCAAAGTCCCTGTGAACTTTGTGTTGGCAATGCACTGACTCCAACAGCCACGTGTAAACATCTCAACACTGGGCACAAGCTGCACATCCTGGCTGTTCTCTAGGAAACAGAAAACACAAACTTTCCCAGGCACTTCTAAATGCCCACAGCATTTGGTTTGGTGACAGACCTCAAAATACCTTTGTGAGGGCAGGCACTGCTGCCTCTGTTGACATGGGGAAAGCAGGGACACAATGACTCCCTCAGCTCTCCAGGAGAAATGCTGCCAGAAATGAGAATATAAGCTAGTTCTTGTCATTCCAGAGCTCTGCATTCTGATCCTTGTCTCTCTGTATCAGCATCTGAGGTCAGGCACAACTTTATTATGCCAACATTTTTTTTTTCCTTCTTGGAGGAAAAAGATGGAGATTATGGATTGGGGTCAGGAGCTTTAGCACAGATGTAATTTTCCACCTGTGTGTGAAAGGGACTGCTGTGAAACACTTCACAGTCAATGCACATGTTCTGTCCCTGCTATCAGTGTCCTCAAGTGAGGGACTGAATCACCAAGCAACACCTTGGCATCATTCCATGGCCACCTTCCTTCTGTCCCCACAGACTGTGCCTGGAATAATGGGAATAGAATTATCACAGAATCACAGACTGGTTTGAAAGAATGTTCAAGATCATCCAGTTCTCATCCCCTGCCATGGGCAGGGACACCTTCCACTGTCCCAGGTTGCTCAGAGCCCCATCCAGCCTGGCCTTGGACACTTCCAGGGATGGGACATCCACAGCTTCTCTGGGAGACCTGTTCTGGTAGCTCACCACCCTCACAGTAAAGAATTTCTTCTTAATAGCTGATCTAAATCTATCATCCTTCAGCTTAAATGGTTTAATGTGGGTCTCAAACAGGATTTCAAAAGCAGAAGGAAAAAGCAGTGCCTTCAGAGAGACCAAAAGACTGAGGCTTTGAAATGCTACATCTTGCCTTCCTCAGAGGAAGTGGTGTATGGGCCTTGCTGGTTTTGGCTTGCTCTGTTTCGGCTTGTGTGATATGTCCTGAAACAACATTTTAATTTTTGTGGGAAAAGTGCAATTATTCAAAATAAAGAAGTAATTTTATGGCATTTCTGTACCTTGCTCCAAGACCTACTTACCAGCTCCCCACTTCAAACAGCCCCTCGGCAGAATTAGGTCTTCCAGGAGTATCTCAGCCTTAATTTTCCCCAAAATTTCCTTCTTTGACACAGCTTTTCCTTGCCCTAGCTGTCTGTAGTTTGGACAGCAGTTTGTCCCCTACCACCACCTTCCAGTCCAGCTTTCATGTGCTTATGTCTGCAAATTATTGCCATTTCCTTGGAAAATCTTTGCTGTTCCACTTTCCAGCCTCCTCAGCCTCCAAGTAATACTTGACAGCAAATGAAAGCAAAGGGACTAATTTGTCACCATCTGTATAATTCTGGTGCTTCTCCACCATGTACAGACAATTTGCACAGAACAAATTCTAGACTGAATGTCTTAAGGAGTGAACTGAGTGAGCTGAGGACACCTGGAATATAAAACACACCCCATTCCTGTAGATGTAGAATAGGAGCTTCAGTAGCTCTAGGAAAAAGTGCTTTGCTCTTTTCAGGGTAATGTGTAATTCTGGCTGGCATTTTCCTCCAGGTCTTTGCTAAGATCAGTGTTTGCAGTTCCATTTATGTGATATTTTCCAGGTCAGTTTTTCATTCTGCCTCTCTGCACCAAATTTTTTCATCTGTTTACTTGAGCTTAAAAAAAACCAAAACCCTCAGCTCATACAGTATTCTGAAAAAGTCACCTGAGCCAAAGTGCTACTAAAAGAACCTGCGTTTTGTGGCCGTCTTGCTTAAGGTTATGCAGTTGTAGTCCTTAAATGCACTGAGACAAGTGGAAAATAGCTTCTTTTTCAATGTCTGAGGTGCTTTTCTCAGAGGCAGGGTTTGCCTTTCAGGTGCTGTGCACTTCTCAGCCTTGGAGTTCTGCAGATATTGGTTCTGGTTTAAAAGTTTCTTGTGTTCAGATGCATTATCACTTAGTAGCTAAGATCACAGAGAAATATGGTATTTTCCTCATTTTATAATGTTTTGACTCGAAGAAGAGAAAAGAAAAATTGATTTACAGTCTCTCTCTTTCCCAGGGTAGCTGATTAGAAGAGAAAGGATCCAGCAGCAGGGGCACAGCAATGCCTTTGAAAGCTCAGGAACACAAAACCAATGAAGTGTGGTGATAAGGGCTATCCACAAAGTCAATCTCTCCCCAGATCAATACAAAATCCAAGCAGGCATCACCAACGCAGGGCAGAGAAAGAGCCATAGGCACTGCTAGAAAATTATAAGGGTTTTTGTTTCCTGGGAAATCTCAATCCCATTAAAATCAATTTACAGCCCGGTTTATCTGCTGGATGTGTGCACACTTCCCTTCCCTGCCAATACAATCAGCATCCCCTGGGATGTGGCCTCCTGTGTGCTGTTTCCTCAGCTGTGAAAGCCAGGTTGCCCCAAACGGGAGAGCCACGATACAAAGGGTGGCAATTACACAGCACTGGAGGGTAATCAGCAGGCAGGTTTTCTTCTGCAGGGCATTCAGTTATTGTTTGGTAGAAATCCTGTTTAGCATTCCACAGTATTTATTCAGACCTGACTTCCTTTCGTCTCACCAACTGCTTTTAAAGTACAGCACCAGAAGCTTGAGATTTATCTTGAACTGGAAAGATCCTTTTTTTGTTATAACTCAAGTCTCTTCTTGAAACACCAAGTTGGGTTGTTTTTTGTTGGTTTTTTCAGTTGGTTTGCTTTATTTTAGGTTGGTTTTTTTCAGATCAGGAGCAGGAGGGGCTTTGGAAAGGAACAGAAAGTGCTGTCAGTTTTCTCCTGTGACAGCTCCCTGATGGCCCAGCAATTCTGCATTTACTTTATTATGGAGTCATTAGTGGGCTGTAAATCTCACTGATGAGCCAGCAACTTTTCTGTGGGCAACTCGCTTCACCTTCAGAGTCCCATAAATTCTCCAAAAATAAGGCAGTCTCAGGGCTGGTTGGGAAAATACCATCCATAACTGAGGCATCCAGTTATAACAAGCTGGATGCACGAATTGAGAGTTGCCTTACTGGATTTGCATCCTGCAACAAGCCAGGAAGGGCTGGAGATGTTTTAGGTGATGGGAGCCAGGGGAGAATTCAGAGGGAAATGGGAGCCAGGAGACACCCTGAAATGGGCAGGAGAGAAGGGGAGTTGAAAGATAAAGGGACAGAAAACTGAGGGTGGGATGTTTTCAGGAGTTAGATGTTTGTAACAGTTTTTAATACACAGAGGGCAAAGAGCAAAGGGTTTATAGTGGATGAAGCACAAACTAATGTACTCAGCAATATTACAGCAAGGAAGACTTGTTTTAGCCACTTGAAAAGCACCTATGAGTAGAAGATAGTAATGCACTAAACCAGATATTTTGGGAGAGCATTCAGAGAGCCAGAATGCCACCTGTCAGCACTGCCCCAGGTGTGGCTGATTTCTGCCTTGGGTCAGGAGAAAGAATGGCCCCTTGGGTCACCTTCCACCCCTGTGAGCCCTTGCTCAGCTCCAGGTCACACCTCCAGTTAGTCTGGTCCAGCCAGGCTCCATCACAATTGGTTGTGACTCTGCTTTCTTCTCTTTTCAAACCATTTTGCCTCTGTTAAAAGCACAGTCAATATTTCTACTCTATCAAAAGTACTGTGATGGAATAAACAATAATTTTATTCCCAAGACACTCGTGCTGTTCACGTCTCACAGCTGCAATTCCAGAAAAGTAGAAAAGAACGTTGATATCACTGCTTGCTTTTTTGTTGCTTTGCTGTTGGGGTTGTTTTTTTTAAATTAAATTGGAGCATTTCTCCCTTAACAAACACCTTACATAGATTGTTTTCAGTACGTTTCTGACATGGTTGGTACAGTTTGGGCTTGTTTTCTTATCACAGTCATATATTAAAGTCTAAACAAATCCTATTTCCTTCATGTCCTTCTAGCATCGTTGTGCAACAGTGTCATCCACAATTTTAATGATGACATCTCATTTCAGGAGGGCGTGAGCTGAATCCCAATGAATAAATTCATGAAGTTTAACCTCTCCATGACCCCGTTTCCACCGTGGTTTTTTTCTCCCATCCTACCCCAGCTCATTAACTGTCCTGACAAAAGCAGCTGAGATGGGATGTGAGTCTCAGAGCTGCGCTTTAAACAAAAAGAAACAGTGGGAGGAAGGAGAAAGGTGGAGAGAAGCGTCGTGCTAGGTCTGGAAATAATCTGCTGTGTGTTTGTAAGCAAGCTAATTTTTCCTCAGTATGACAAGGTTCCTAGCCAGAAGGATGGATCTCGGACTGGAAACTACCCTGACACTATAATTATGTTCAACCCTGACTAATTTCTTTCTAATGTGCTGTGAGTGGCACCCAGCTCATTGAGATGCAGACTCTGTTCCAAGGACATCCTGTGGCTATCGAAAAAAACCTCTGTCTCACACTCAATTTCAGCAGTGTTTTCACTGTCAACTGTCACCATTAACACAATGTTTAGGTTCCCTCCAAAATAAATCAGCCCATTTTGTCGCCCTCTTACTGCTCTGCCAACAGCCTTGAATCATTTTAATGCAGCACCAGGTCGGT
The DNA here is from genome assembly GCA_013400955.1 of Drymodes brunneopygia. Classification (NCBI taxonomy): domain Eukaryota; kingdom Metazoa; phylum Chordata; class Aves; order Passeriformes; family Petroicidae; genus Drymodes; species Drymodes brunneopygia. Next base: position 1,008,622 of record VZTZ01042024.1, on the reverse strand, counting down.
GCCCAAGTTGCTGTTGGCATTTTTCTCTGAGCATCTACTTTGTTTGTGCATTTAGCCCTTAATAAGACTACTTAAAAATGAAAAAAACCCATGTTTCTGAGAGCATTTATCTCAAAACATCAGCTTATGAATCGAGTCAGTGAGCCTCATTGCCAACCTCATACAGCATCGAAACCAGTGAGTGAAGTTTTTTTACTATTTTTATGGCTTTCTTACCACATTGCTACCCATATCTTCAGCATTAAAAACCAGGATTTTCAGCATGTGCAAAATTGGAATTTCCCCCTTGATTTATTTTTGCTTTCTAACAGAGTGGCAGGGTCAATTTTAGGGACAATTTATTAGATAATATGCTAAAAGCCTGTTTTATCTATAATTTGTTGGTACACTTCAGTAAGCAGAGCTTCTGTAAAATTGCTCTGTATCTCAGGTATTAAATTTCTAATAACCTATGCCCATTTCAGTTTGCTGAAATACCTATGAACTACCTTCACTGAATACAATTGATTCCAATCATAATTCTATTTACAATGAAGAGGAATGCAGTTGAGTCCCAGGGCATCACCATTATTGGAAGTGTCTTCAGCTTTATTTAAATACCTCAATTTGGGGACAAATAGCAGCAATTTTGTCCTGTTATTCTCCACCAGGAGAAAGACCTTGGAGGAGCACGAGGGAGAACAGGAGTCCATTGATGTTTGCTGAATTTACAGCGAATTGTTACTGGGTGAAATCTGCTTAGAGCAAACATATCCTGTTTACTGCAGGGTTTTATGGGAAGCTCTCAAATTTGCATGCTGATTACATGAAATGTAGGAAGTCCCTCCCAGCTGTACAATGGGAATAGAGGATTGTTAAGATGTGGAATCCTCTGGAATTGCTGTGTGATTTGCTCTGGGAGATGCAGCAGGGGACATGGACGTTTAAAGCAGGAGAGCAATGCCCATGACTAGGAATAAACCTGTCCAACCTGTGCAAAGATTTTGTTATATATGGGAAGCTTCCAAACCTGTATTTCATAGATACAGAGTCACATAAAGATTATTCTTGTCTGAGATTTCTGGGCTGTTTGTCTTCGAGCCAGCACAGCCTGAGTGAGATCAATAAACACAGCAGAGTGGTGGAGCAATTTATCTCCTGTTCACCCTATGGTGAGCACTTCTAACTCAAGCAGCATAGATGCTCCACCAGCCCTCTAAAACTCCATGAGGGGCCATGTGCCCAGAGGTTTTCCAATAAGAAAGCAGCAGAATCATTAGCAGGAAAAAAAAAAAAGGCCTCTTGGGGGAATTTCTTTTACTGGTAGGTTCCATATCTAGACCTTAATCATAAAACCATTGAAGAGTTTAGGCTGGAAAAGTCCAAGTCCAGCTGCTAAGCCAGAACTGCCAAGCCCACCACTGAACCATGTCCCCAAGTGCCACATCTACACATCTTTTAAATATCTCCAGTGTTGGTGACTCCACCACTGCCCTGGGCAGTCTGATACAATGCTTGATGACCCTTCCAGGGAAGAATTTTTTCTTGGTGTCCAATGATCCCCACAAAGCAAATATTTCATTCAGAAATAAGTTGGAATCTGCCCCAACACAAGGCAGTGGCTGTGTGGGGTGAGAGCTGGTTTAGTTACCTGGTTTGGCACCTTCTTACACAAAAAGTCACAATTTCCTCCAAGTGGACACCAATGGCAAAGGATTCTCTGAAGGTGATGGTGTAAGGAGCAAATGGTTTGGTTTTTTTCCTATTCATTGACACAAAATGATCTAAGAGTGAGCCAGAGAGAACTGGTAAATGGGACAATAAAGGGAATCAAACAGGAAAACAGAGGGGAAAGGAAGAGGGAGAGGAAAAGGTACGGGAAAGTGGGAAATGATGTATGGGTGTGGAGGTAGCCAACACACAGGAAGGATATGGGAACAGCAGGTAGCTCAGATGCTTAACTCCTCATACATTGTCCCTTCCTGATAAGTTGGGCATCAGTAGGAGTAATGGCCAGGCTAAACAGCAGAATACAACCTTCATCTATAAAAAGGTAGTTAGAGGGGGGAAAAAACCCAGAAACAATGAATGCAAGACACTAAAGAGCCTTTCAAATGTCTTTACAAAGCAAAAATGTTGCTCACCATACCCTGCCTCCCCAGTAAATATGTACATTTATTCTGCCATTTGCCAGCACCTTGAGGATGATCTTTCCTTCTGTACTGATCCTGAAACTTCTGTCCACATGCTGTTGCCATTTAACTGGTGAAGTGCCTTTAATTCCACTGCTGAGAACAAGCACTGATATATTTGGCTCCTGTACCAGTGTCATAGGTGATGTCCCTCAGATACCAACCAGCTTTACAGCTCATCCTCTAGAGGGGTCACTGTGTGAGCTGTAAGCCAGTGTCAGGCCCAGGTGACTGATAAAACTGGTACTACAAAGGCCAGACACCCAAAGGTGCACAGTTCTAAGCACCCACACAGGCAGAATACTGATGGAAAAGCAGCAGATAATCGTGTGTTTTTTTAGAGATTTAGAGGTGTTAAATACTTCAGAGGGTGAGACCAGAGAAAGTAACACCTCAGAAGTCCCGGAGACCCCCATCAATCAAAGGATTAAGTGGTGACTTAACAAAGCAGTGCTTTGACAAAGAACCGAACCCAAACAGCAAGTCTATATTTAGGCACTGTGGAATGCTTTGCTGACCCCCTTTTTTTCTGTCAAATTGACCTCATTGCCCAGAGAGGCTGAGAAATCAACTCTTTACCAGCTACTGTTGCTGTCTGCTCCCCAGCTCGGTTTGCAGCCGCACACAACATCGAGCCCAGCGAGAGGAGCTGCAATCCCCAAACCTCTCCCTGGTGCCATCAGCAGCGTTCAGCAGACACAGGTTCAGAGGAATGTGAGAACAAATCTCGCTCTCCAAGGATGTGGGTCAGTCTGAAGGGCTGCTGTGTCAGACAGGCACAGCTTTCCCAGATAAATGACGGCTCGCGGTGTCAGGCCAAGGCTCCAGTTGAGCAAAACGCCCTGATCCTCTCGCTCAACAGGGCTTTGTTTGCAATTAAGACACTGCTCCCCTCAGCCTTGAGTTTCTCAGGGATGATTTCCAGATGGGAGGAGGAATGCTGGGGACTGAGGAGGCAAAGGGCAGAAGAAGCCCAAGGACACCCATGAATGCTGGTCTCAGCTCCCAGCATGGATGTGGCCGCGCCGCTGTCGCTCCCTGCTGAGACGTTACCTGATAATCTGAATTACAGCTTTGGCTGCACGAGGCTCTCACAGCACTCCACAAACTGCTCAGTAAATCCAAGGATATTTAGATGTTTTATTGACGTATCAGAAAGGACCATGATGACCACAGAAGGTGCCCAGCCACATAACATGGGCCATCAGCTTTCATCCCATAATTTCTGCAACGAGCCCTTTTCCTTAAAAATAGGTTTATCCATAAAAATAAACATTAAGAATGGAGAAACCTTCATAGATATTTAGGCAATCTTCAAAAATCAGAATTTTTCTTTTTTCAGTAAGATAGAGACCATACTTACTTTAAGTCTTTCATTGACCCCCTGGCTGCTCTTTTTTTTCCTTTAAAACTGAGCTTTGTATTTCTGTTGTCTTATTAATTTTAGCCCTCTGCTCACACGAGGAGATTTTCGTTACTTTTTACTATTAGTAGTCAGCTGTATAACGTAATATATACAATTCTAGATATTATGGAAACGGGCAAATGAGTTTGCAAGTGCTTCCAGCATACAACACATTCCATCAGCAGCAGCAGCAGCCTGAGCTGATGAGACTTGGTGAATGATGTCTCTTCTCTGACTCGCCTTAATAATGATCATAAAAAGAAAGGACATACAATTTTTCATGGGCTCTGAATGGCACACACATCCTGTACCAATACAGAATGAAATGGTATTTCCACAAGTTGCCAACAATTTTCTGTACCTTTCTCATTCTGGGCGTTTTTGAATGTTCCATAACCAACAAATGACAGGAGAACATTGCAAAGGTATAATATTAAATTACAAATGTAATCATGGGGCCTGACTGAAAAAGACAGTTATTGTTAGAATCAAGGGTTTCATTTCTCTATAAGTACAAAAACCCAAACCCACAGCACGGACCCAGACAGAGGGCTCTCACAATTTTGCTGCTGTTTCTGCATGCAGGATTTGTACCAGAACATCCACAAAAATTGCAATGGGAATGACAGCGCCTGAAATGAGACTTGGAAACCTATTGACTCAACTCACTGATGACAATGGTTGACTGTAGCAGCTTTGCTCCTGACTGAAATAACATTATACTAGATAAATAGCAGTGGAATGGGAAATAGTTTTTGGGCATAGACTCATTTCCCCAGTATGTAGATCATATAAAAATTAATAGCATGGAACTTATCAGTTTGTAAAACATTAAGATCTTTAGAATATAAAAAATGATGAGGAGAATTTACATTTCTTCCCTCTGAAAACTCACATTGTGTACCTTGCTACTTTTCTGACAAGTCTTCCTAGTGCCAAGGAAAATGGATGCTGAAAACTCAGTTACACCCTGGAAAGGTAAACAAATAAAGTCTGGCATGCAACATGCAAACAATTTTCCCCTTCTGTAAATATTTTGTTATTTATGCCCCATCAGAGAGGACAAGAGAGACAAGGGAGGACTTTCTCTAAGGACATGAAGGGATAGGACATGGGGGAATGGCTTTGAATTGAGGGTAGGTTTAGATTAGATATTAAGAAGAAAATCTTGACCCTGAGGGTGCTGAGGCCCTGGCACAGGTTACCCAGAGGAGCTGTGGCTGCCCCATCCCTGGAAGTGTCCAGGGCCAGGCTGGATGGAACTCTGAGCAGCCTGGTCTAGTGGAAGGGGTCCCTGCCCATGGCAAGGGGTTGGAATGAGATGATATTTAATGTCCCTCCCCAAACCATTCCATGATATGATGTTCTCTTCACAGAGGAAACTCTTCCACCAGCAGGAGGAAGATGCTTGTGGCACCAAACTGTGGTCAAAGCCAAGCTAGAAGTGACAATATGAGCTGGGAACATGTAGGTTGCCTCAGACTTTGGGATCTGTTGGTGTTTCTCTGGGAATAGCTGAGACTCCAAAGGCACCTCTGGAAGAAGAAGAAGAAGATTGCTGGGTGGAAACCTCTGGTTTTTGGGAGCATTTTTCTGTTTGGAGTGGACAAAGTGGAGCTTGGAGAGGAGGGGATGAATTATTCAATGGCAGAGTTTTGCTGCAGGAAGAAGTAAATACACTTACATGTGTATTTTCTGTGATGTTTCCTTTTTAGTGCAGCAATTGGGAGATGATTTTAACCTTGAATTTTTATTTCAGGACATAAACATTTAATGACAGAGAAATATTATCTCCGTAATTTATGCTTTTGGGAAATGGTACACAATTCTGTGAATATTAAACAAGAGTTTATATATAGTGTTTAGGGGAAGATATACACGCTATGTTAAAGCCAAAATTGTGTCAAAAATATTCCAGTGAACATATGTCACACATTTATGCATTTGTAGGATATTTTATACTGACAGGTCAGCAGCTGCTTTACTTTGTTTCAGGGATCTCTGCCCAAGTGATTTGCTTCACTCCTAAATTTAGTGGCACTGAAAATTTGTCCTGGTAATAATAAATTCTCTAATTCAGATTGATTTCCTTAGAAAAAGAGAGGGTACACTCAAGGAAATTCTCTACAGCCACAGTACATTAATTCCTTTTGCTGGGAAAGAAGACTCAGTGGAATCAAAAATTAGAAGTGGATGTAAGAATTTGTAACTATAAACTTATCATAACTCAGTTTGCTGGCAACTAAACAACTTTGAATTTAAAATAGTTTCTCATAAACAAACCTTGTAAAGTTAAAATCATTTCACCCGAAATATACAAATATTGCATGAACCAATCCAGACGAAGGCATTTTAATGGTGGCAAGTTCTAGCCCTAAAACCCTTTAGTTTTTTATTTTGGGGGATTGCTAAGGACTGTTTTCACCTGCTGTGTCACCCTTTCTGTACCTACACTAAAAAAAAATCAGTCTAGCATAGCTGGGTCTCCACAGCCATGCTATCAAAAACTCCTGATTGTATTTGTAGTTAGATTATTCCAGCTACGCTCTTCCCACAGCAGCCTGGAGTGTCTTGTAGGTGGAAAAGAGACTAAATTAAAATTATATATGTGCATAGTGAGAGAATAACTCTATCTAGGCTGGGCTCTTCAGAGGGTGTAAATCACAGGCCACAGCTTTGCATGTCTGTAATGGATACAAATTTGATGGCAGAGGTTTACACAGTGGCCCTGGCTTAAGTGGGGTCGGTATTGATAGATCTGGTACAGCTCTTTAATTACAAATGAGGACTCATTGCTGGTGGCAGCATTTCCTGTGGATCTTTGCAGCCAGAGCACAGCCAGAAATTTTGGCTGTGTGATGCATAGCAGAGCCCTGCCCAGCAAGCCTCACAATCCTGGCACAGCTAGTTTCCAGGGGGCCCAAAGGCTAACAAAGCAGTGGGTAATGAAGAGGAGGTGTCTGTCCCTCTGGTGGGATCTGGACTGCTGCACAGAGCAGGTGCAGATGGCAGATTTTGGGTGCAGACAGTAGGTTTTAGGTGCAGACAGCAGGTTTTAGGTGCAGCCAGAGTGATGGAGTGCTGGGGTTTGCAATGAAGACACAGCGAAGTGTTATCTCCACGGAGATTTCTCCTGCTCTGGAAGATGTCCCCTCACTTTCCCTCCAGCCAGATCATTCATCTCAAAACACCCAATGGCACTTTCAAACACCCTTTCCAAAACTCAGGTAGATGTGTGGCTCACATTTGCCATTTGCACAAGTTAGGCTGGCTCCTTCCCAATATCTCATATTTATCCCTCCGTGCATTACTTTAGTTTATAATGATCCTTTCATTAGTTTTTACCTCATTCCTGTGAACAGTTTGGACATTTTAAAAGGGAAGGAATTTTTTTTTTTTTTATAGCATGGTCTTTTTACCCCATCACTTCTCACTGTCTCTTGTACAAAATGCAGAGCTCTGGTCCCTGTCCATCTCAGGGATTTTGGACCCAGATGACCTTTAAGGTCCATTCCAAACCAAACCATTCTGTGATTCTTTGGTTCTCTTCTAGCACAAAGTTTTTTGATACCACTGCTTATCCTATTGTCCGATCACCTTCCCTGGTCACCTATGGGAGATCTCAGATTCTCTGCTGGGACCTTCACAGTGACACAAAGGGAAACTTTGGTGACTTGTGGAGATCTTCTTGCTGACCTTCTCCCCATGGAAAGCCTGGAAAAGGCGGTCAGTGGCATAGAGGGGAGAAAGGGATCAGAGATTTCCACTCAGGGAAGGCCTTCTCTGGTGATCAGCAAACACTGGGGAAATGAGACAAGCTGGGAACAGGAAGGGTAACCCAAAACCTTTTAGAAACACCCACTGACAGAGGTAAGAGGCTTTACTTTCTGTCTCCCCTCTGTTTTAGTGTGATTTCAAGGGGATTTACTCGAACAGAAATGATCTGGACCTCTGTGCTGCTCCCTGCTTCCCAGCCTGGATGTTCTCACTGGAATGGAGACCATATGCCATCGTCCTAAAAGCCAGGAAGGAATAAATCAGGATGATGATGGCAATGTTTGCACATACCAAGACAACTGGATTTAATGCTATCTTGTTTCCTTATAACTTGCATTTTATTCCAAGCTTGTTTAGCGTGAAGAGAATATGAAACTGCTCCAAAATCATCCAAAATGGAAATCGTGACAGATGGCAATAAAAAAAAAAATATCCATAATGGGTCCCATTTTGTTTTATACTCTTAGGGCAAGGTTATTGCTACAGTTATGGTCTTAAACTCTGTTTTATTTTTATAGCTATGATAGTTAACATTGCCTTTGCCCAGCCAGCTGCCTCTACTGAATAAAACCTCTCTACCAGATTTGTCTGGCCAACTGGGGGAGCAAACAGTGTGGGAACTGCTCCAAAGTGCTGCTTTAAAATCCAAGAGGGAAATAAACGGGAGCTCTCACAATAGCAGGGAGAAACACCTGCAGAAAAAGTGGCAAAGAGGAGGAAAATCCAGCCTGAAAAAGCAGGCTGAGCCAATGGATCTGTGCCTCAGCACTGGAGGGGCAGGAGAGGGGGAGAGCAGTGGGGCCTGGGGGGAAGCAGTACCAGAATGGCTCTGTCAAAAAAGCCTGCGGAAAAAAGGGATTTTGAAGCTTTATCAGAACATTTATTCCCTGAATAAAACTGTTATTTTTGACTGAAAACCAGCTTTGGTACATGTATCAGTAATATTGATGGTCTTCATGCATTCAGACTGACCAATTTCTCCTAGGTTTAATTATCTGTCTTGTTTTTCAGTTACACTGTCAGTTTTTCCATTCATTGATAAAACATTTTGAAAATGTAGATATAATATATGGGTCAGAACAAAATATGCATTCCTAAATGTTTTTAATTTAAGTGAAGCTGTCCAGTGTTGTATTTAGAAACATTTTCTGTGCACTCATTTCGTAGCTCAGATTTTAATTTCTTTTCAGCAACTCCTAGTCACCAAATTGTGAGCAGAATTACCTTTCTGAGGCAAGCAGTGATCCCCATAAACTGACAATATGTTTTTAAGCACACTCTAATGTTCAAACATTCAATAGTTATAGTGGCAATTGCTTTGCTTTCCTGTAGCTAAGGGAAATTAAATCGAATTTCAGCGTGTCACCTCTAAAAACTTTCGGCTGTTTTTGTCTGCAGTTTAATGAAATGCTCCCTGATACAAGGGTGATTATATGGAAAATAAAACTCTAAAAGTAAAGAAATAGGTGAGTTTAAGTGCAGATCTCCACATACAGAAGATGGGAAAGCAGAGCTATCATCCCATCCATATTGCTTTTTATACTATCTCAGAGTAAATGAACATATGGTGAACAAGGATGTGACTCCTCACCCACCTCTAGCAGTAAAAACAGTAAAAAAACGAAACATTTAATCCAAGTCAGCTGTCTGGGCTCTCTGTCACCAGTGTCCCAGCTTTCTCTGGGATCATGGACAGAGGTAAGCACCTTGGATTTATCATTTATGGGCATATTTTACATACATTATTGGCCTTTGGAGGTGTCTGCTTCCTTCACTTGATTACAAAAAAATCTCACAGAGGTGGCTACAGCTGCACATCTGAATTTTGGGTGGCTGAAGATGGTTTTCAGACATATGCAGGCACAGAACCCTGAATTGCACACCACTGCAGTAACTGCTCTCAGAAAGCAGGTCACCCATGGATATGATTGGTTCCAATACATCCACAAACACTCACCCAAACCTGAAGAGTCTCCAGAAAATGGGGTTTCATTTCAATGTGTTCCTGTACATGGCTCATCCACTCCCATTTCTCTCCCGTTGGGAAATGCAAGAGTCTGAAACAACTCAGACATTTCCATGGAACTGCACATTTCTGTCTCTCATTAGCACCTCAGCTGTCATATTTTGTCACAAAAATCTGTACTCATGCTACTACGTGTAGCATATGTTGCACAGCTCTGAGTAACCACATTTCAGTAATATATTTACTATGAGAAATAAAGGAAATCCTCTTTCAGATCTCAGATTAATCATAAAATCCCCAGCTTGAAGTGTTGCACAAGCCTGATGCAAGTGGGGCATGTTTGCTAGAGAATCTGAGTTTAATTTATAAGATTCAAGTATAATCTTTTAGTTGATTAGCTATTCAAAACACAACCAAGATTAACCCAAGTGTGTCTCAATAGTATAATGTCTGGAATTCAAAGCATGACTAAGGAATGCCTAGAACTGGAGAGATTTTTGTTAACCACAACTTAACTAAGTTTTCACTGATAAATGCAGGTAGCTGAAATTATTTTAAGTACTGTTTGTCTGTCTCTATTTCTTGAAGTACTTCATGGCTGAACAGTGGTGATATTATGTGCCATTAAATGAAGGAATTCAGAGCTGAAGGGGATCATCCTGTGCTCTGAGGTTTCCACATACACATATCACAGAATCAGAGCATTCCTCTGCCTGACCCGGTGTGGAGATTTTATTTTAAATTGCTATATTGAAATGTTAAAAATGTGACCGTTTGATCTTTGTCTTGTGGGCTAGCACTGTATTATAATAGATTCACTCTTTAAAAAGAAAAAAAAAAAAGAAAAGTGATTTTGGTTTCCCAGCAGACATGAATGAGAGATAAGATGGACTTGAAAGAACGCTCTGACTTTGGGAATGCGATGGGATGCAACCTTCCTGTGGCTTCTTTTCCTGCTGCTGCTAATCACTGATATTTGAAGGTGAAAGATGCACGTCCTTTCAAATCCCAGAGGAGTTCTGTATCTCGAGGCTCAGTGTGATCTTTCTGCAGGCTGTGGCTCTTTTCTGGCTGTTGCTAAAGCTGCTCTCTGCATTCGGCCTGGCTGCCGGTGCCATTTGCGTGTTATTTATAAATGTGTGTAATTTATTTATTTATTTTGTGCTGCATTGTGGAGCACACTTTGCACACAACAGGCATTCTTAACCAAATCAATAAACCCTCAGCCCTTTAAAGGCTAACATTCCCCTTACTCTGTGTTTGTCCCTTGAAAAAGATCTTGGGCCACGGCCAGGGCTCCCAGATCCTGCTGTATTACAGGCAGTAAATAATAACAATTCCAAAGAGAACACAGGGCTGACCAAGCCCAGGCTGCTCAGTTATCCTCGTGCTGCCACTCCTCTTCCTCTTACCAAGCAAACCACGAGAACCAGGAGGAACTGAAAGGGGAAACATTAAAAACCACAGGCTCAATACACAGGTCTGAGCGCTGCTCCTGTGGCTTTTGTCTTGCCCTGAACCCTTCCCCCCTCGCCCTGCTGTACAAAGGGAACAGCAGTGACATTGGGCAGACACTTCAACAGCAGAGCAGACTGCAGCTGCAGATATTTAGTAGACAATTTGTATTCCTAGGCATCAGCTAAACAGAAGTGCCATTCAAACAAAAAATCCCAAATCATGTAGCATATTTCGTGTCTCCTCTGTCTCTAAAACTGATATGCTTTGATGCCTCTCCTGGAGTTACTTCCCTCACCAGTGTACTTCCTGAAATTAAGAAAAAAAAATTTTTTTTTCCATACTTTAATTTTTTTTTTCAGGCAGGCTCTTGTTTATTTTTAATGTCATGGGTGCCACATTAACAGACTGCTTCTTCCCATTCCCTTGATTTAGATCCACCACAAAGGAAAGAGATTTCACTATCAAGGCAGGGCAGGGGCAGCAAGCACAGCAGGTAACGTTGAAGAATTCTGTGTATTTAGTCAGATTATACTAATTACCAGTGAGGTAGCTAAAGCCAAACTACAGCTCTAGTAATTTTCAGAAGTCGAGCTTGATTTAGACTCGCTGCAAAGATTAGCAATTGCATTTTGTTTAGAGGGCTCTTGGATAAAAATGTGTTGCCGATGAAAATGTGACCAGCCTGAAGGAGCTAGAAAACTTCTTTCAGCAAGACTGGGAGTGCAATTTCTTGCTGGCTCAGGAGCTGGGTTGAGCTCTATGTGCTTCTCCAAACATACCCTTTAAACTCCCATGGTTCAGCCACCCTGCCAGGTGAGATAACCAGGTTAATTACCCCTGGAAAGGTGGTGGCTGCCTGCTGCACAGCACAATGTTCTCACTGGCAGAGCTACAAGAGGATTTTATACATAGCAGGCCTTCAAAGGGGGAATTCTGCCCATGCAGGTTGCAAAAGGGCACAGATACAAAACCCCACACTCACAGATCCTTTGGGGACTGCTGCTGAGCTCCAGCTCTAGCGCAACCACCTCACCAACATCCATGCAGGGCAGTGATGTTACACTGGGATTCAGTACCTTGTCCTGTCAAGGACTTGGTGGCCTTTCTGTGCGGGAAAGGAGTGATTTTGTCATCCAAAGCTGTGTCTTTTACCAGCACCAGCATTAAAAGCTATCATGAAAGTCTGGCAACTGTTAGAATGAGATACTGCCATGGAAAGAATCAATTTTTTTCTTTCTTTTACTTACTGTGTCATTCTAGCACAAGCCCTGGTGTGCAAAACAAGACGTGCCTACTCAAAAATCTTTCACTGAATGGTTGATATCTGTCTGACAAAAGGGAAGAAAAACAAAAGACGTGAAACTTCTATTGCTGAATATGATTTTTGCATCCAGCAAGGAAATGTTGTGGATTAGCAGCCAAAACAGCCCTGGAAGAACGCACCTGCAGCAAGTGGCTGTCTGCCTGCTGGCAAGCCAGTGTTCCAAACATTCCAAAGGCTGACTGCAGTCAAGGGACTCCTTATCTGGAGGATGAGCATGGGAAAGCGAAGAAACTTTGTCCACTGAGTGCATCATTTGCCGTGAGTTATTTTCTCAGCTCTGTTTCTGACACGGAAATCAATTGTCCCATGGAATAAACTTCCACCAGAGCATCGTTGCTTGACACGCTCAGAGTTAGTCTAGAAAAAGAATAATACACTTGCTTGCGAGCAGTAACAAAACACTTTGTTAGTTAGCTGGCTTGAGTGGCTTGAGTTCTGAGCTCTGAGCACCAGATTTTGTTTTCAGCGTTCCTCTGGCAGGGATGGATAAAAAGGCTGGTTTTGGATAGAAAAGGGTGCATACACGGGAGGACAAGCGAGAACGACTTTGATGCACTATCTCTATTTGTTGGTCCTTGCCGCCCATTAAAATAAATGTCCCATTTCTCTGTGCCTCTGCATCGATTGGGAACAAATTATTTCTCCTCTACTGTCTTCCTTAAGAGATTAAATGATCTTTTTCTCCATCTACTGAGGACAAGAATACTTTATGAACCTTGAAAAATCCCTGCTGCTCAAGCAGCTATTGCTCCTGGGTGGACCCTGCCCATTGCAGCCTGGCTGTGGGCACCAATGCAATGTGACTTTCTGCTCCATCTCTTCTGCAATCATTTTGTTGTGACCATTCAGTCCCAGAGGGCAATATGCATTTTTTTTCCAAACTTTGGGAAGATGTTGATCACCTCCTTCAGGCTGCTTTCTCCCAGAAATGCATCAGTGTGGATACGCTGGCTCCTGCTGCTATGAAGGGTGAAGTCTCCCGCCGAATTATTTTTTGTTACAAAAAGCAGAGAACGCACAACTGCCAATGATTTCAGAGGAGGTTTTCAGATGAAAACCTGCATATTTTTCAGGCATTTAACCAGGTTGTTTCCACCCATCCTTAACCAGGGTGTTTTCATGCCCTGTCAACTTCTGGGATTCCCCCAGAACAATGCAATGGGTTTTGATGCAGTGACCAAAGAAGACTAAAATGTGCAGAAGTTCTCATGTTGCAAAGGGGATGGTGATGGTGCTCAATTCCCACCACCAATTCCCATCACCATCTAATCAAAGCAGCTCACTCCCCTAAGCAGGTACTTTATTCAGGGAAGAGCTGTTGCTCTGATTTATACGGCAACTGGAAGCTGATGTTAATTTCCAGCAGCTTTCTCGTGTGCCTCAAAGTTTCAGAGTGATGAAATATTTGCATATATATTAGGCAGGATAAAGCAATGGCTCTTTTATGAGTACATCCTTGCATTTTATTGCATATTGCAGGTGATCGTTTTGAAAGAGAAAAAATGAGTTTGCTGCCACTTTTCTTATGGTATCTCCCAGAATACATTACAGATCCTAATTGACAGCATTATTTCAAAATGCCCACAGACTTGGGTTGCTTTATGGGCCCATAAAACCAAATCATTATTGTCTGCTGCTGAATTTAAGAAAATTTTATTTGTATCTGATAAGCTGGTTTGCAGCTACATCTTGGGAAGGCAAACAAAGGATTGACAGTGTTCAGACAGAAGAAAATTTATTAGAAAATGAAGATATTGCTTGGATTCTGCCTGCTATCTCGTTTTTCTTTTCCTTTTATTTCCCAAAGTTTGATGAATGCCTGCTGAAGTTAAGGAATTTTAGAAACATCATTAGAATAAAGAAAGGAACAGAACTGCTCACTCTGGCTTTTGGCTGTTCCATTGGACCATGGAGCAGCAGAATTTACACTGAAAACTTAAGGAGCTATTTTTGACTGCTAAGATTCTTTATGGACAATATACCTGAATTTGACTCTGAGAGTCACATGCTGTGGTGAATTCTTGTGTCTTGGTAATTTATTTTCCATTTCTTGTTAAAAGAGCCTCTCTAAAAAGTCAAAATACAAAAATGCTATAGACATGCAGCTACAACTCTCCCTTCTACCTCAAGCTGGCTCCTAAAAGCTTTTTTTCCCTGCTTTTTCCAACATGAGCATAGTTTCCTTTTCCTCAGCACACCACAGTAATGGAATTTTGCCTGTGCCCTGCTAACAACAAACACATTTAAACATGACAGATCACTGCAGTTTAGCAAAGCTCTGCCTGTGCTCCAAATCCATACACGCCAATTTTGCATAGCAAAGAGTCTGCACTTCTTCCAGCTGTTGAGAGCACTTAAACCCGTTGGTCTGAGGAAATGCTTTGGTTGTTATTTGATTTATCCTTGCAATTTTGCGAGTACATTGAATTTTCAAATTTAGCATGCATGCCCAGAAATGCTCTCAAAACTACATGTTAATATATTTAATGTAATGGTCCAAACCTCTCTCAGCCCTTTAAAATTAATACTGAGGAAGGAACATAAATCATTAGCAAATGTTTTATGAAAATCAACCTTAGCAAGTCAGATTCTGTGCTGGAACTGGCACTCCAAGAACAAAGAAAATAACAGAGCAGGCCCCATTTCCACCATATCCTCAGACACTGCTCTGTAGTTGCAGCCTGCATTTTCTACTCTTACTTGCAGGCTGAAGCAAAATAAGGAAAAGCAGAAACCACTGCCCACCTCCTGGGCTTTGTGCCTCGCTGGTCATGAGGACTGTGGAGTAGAAGAGCTTCTCTCCTCCTGGCCATCCATGCAGCTGCATCCCACATGCCTGAGCCATCCCATCCTTTTTCTTGGGAATTTCACATTCTGTAAGACACCAAAGATGCATGCATATCATGCTGTGTAAGGTTGCATGTGCTCAAACATGAACAGCGGAGTTGGAAAACACCACCAAAAAAGCTAAAGAACACCACATTTCTGAGGGCTTTACAAAACACTTTTGTCTCATGTTTCAACTATTTCCCACAAAAATAACACTCCTTTCTTTCCTCCCCTGGAGAGGGAAAATTATTTCTGAGAAAATATTTTTCTTCTTACTAATTGTCATCAAATGTTTCCCTGGACTAAATATTTGTAAAAATCTGTGTTTGTCTCCAAAAGGGAGCTCCTGTGTAACAATAAACAAAAACAAAGTCACTTTATCTGGATTAAGCTCTGGACTGGCTCCTCTGAAATCTCAGAATTCTTGCATCAAAGTGCCAGGATTTTAAAAAAACAGAATTCTGAAGTTTGGACCTATTTTCACTTGTGCTTATGAAATGATTCATATCAATTATTATTACTATTTCTTCCTGAGTGGAAATTCCTACATTTCTGTTCAAATGAAAACTAGGTTGAGATTAAAAGTTGGAACTGTCCTAGTCAAAATGAGTTAAAAAATGAAATATTTCAACTGTTTTAAAGATAAAGAGGAGTCTAATACTGATGCTGAACTCTTTAAACCTGGTCCTTGTGTTACCCGGAAAGTCCACATAAATTCTTTAAATAATCCCTGACTTTACAAAGAAAGGTAAATTAGGCTATTTTTATTCACAACATGTCTATTAAATTTAATGGTATTCCACAATTTCTAATGGCATTGTTAATTATATTGAAACCCTTCATTGGTTTTCTGCTGTTATATAAAATGTTGTGCATGAATATGTACTGTGGATATTTCAGTCTAATATCCTATCCCACAAGTTTTATGCTGGTTATTGTTGCTGGTATAAAAGCCCTGAAATGTTCCATAAGTCACTTCTCATAAGAAGCTGCAGGATACAAAGCAGCTAGAAAATAATAGCCTGGGTTTGGCAGGTCTTAAATTTAACAAATAAGTCCTTAAACTAGTCAGGGGCTCAGGGAATACTGTATTTCTCTCTCTCTGTTTTCAAAGGAGAACTTGGGTCAGTCAGAAGTTCCTTCTAATCCTTCCAAGGCAGAATAATTAATAGTTCAAGGGCATAAAAACATTCAGTTGTTTGCAGTTGCTCGCTGCTAGAGCAGCTTTAGTTTCTGTCAGCATTTCTGTTAGCTATTCTTTAAGCTGGAGGCTTGTAATTTTGAATAACACTCTCTCTGGCCTGAAACTCGGCGATATATGTATATTAATCAGGGAACTTCAGATATTTGTCTGCTGCTTTGCCACAGAGCTAGAGTTATGACCCCTCAGTTCCACTAAAGAAAAAGCTGGCTATCTTAAGGGAAAAATGTATGTATGGCTCCGGAGAAAGCAGAAAGCCATTTGCAAAAAGAGAACAACGAGAGACCTCATGAAAATCTATAAAGCATCAGATTTATTTCTTCAGGCCAAAACAATCTGCAACATTTTTTTTGTTCTTTCCCTTCCATAGAGGAGACGTAGGAAAAACTGCTCTCAGCGATCAGGAACTCGGTGTCCTGTGAATTTGGGATTTACTTTCTCCCTGCATTTAAGTTCAGTGGTTTGGGGAGCTTCAGGCAGTTCTGGCCTGGAGGCAGTGGGGTGATCTCAGAGGCTGGGTGAACCACTGTACGAAACAGAAAGAGGGCAGGCACAGATCAGCCACTGAGAAGGAATTCCTCCCTGTGAGGGTGGTGAGGTGCTGGCGCAGGCTGGCTGCCCCATCCCTGGAAGTGTTCAAAGCCAGCTTGGATGGGCCTTGGAGCAGCCTGGTCTAGCAGGAAGTGTCCCTGCCCATGGCAGGGGCTTGGAATGAAGGGATCTTCCAAGGCTCTTCTATGGCCCTTTTGTACTTATTCTTTCTCCGTTATAGTACAGATCCCAAGATAAAAGGTATTTCAGAACAGAGCAGAAAAGAAATGCAAATTATTACTGTAATAATTTTTTAGTCTTTCTCTGTAAAACATTTCTACCAGATGTGTTAACTGCCATTTAACATTTCACTTTCATATCCCAGACAGACAGTTAGATCAAAGCAACTTTCTGAACACAGGGTGACAGCAGTTAGTCTTTAATTAATAAAACAGTGAAATTAACACCCAGATATTCAACTATTTCTAACTTTCATGCAGCTCATCTACAGGACATATGTTTTATTGCTGCTAAAAAGTATTCTGGATCCTCATCGATCATAAGTGAGTGTGGCTACAGATTCCAGTTGGTTTTAATATATCTCAGGTCTATCACTCCCAGTGTTGTTCCCTTTTGGATATATGAACCTGCCATCTCTTTTTTTTTTCTTGTTGAAACCAGCTTTATGATAAATGAACTCTCCCAAACCAGCACATTATAACGGTGAGAAATTATTTGACGCAATTCCCATGACAGACCAGAAGTAGTTGGAGAGAAGGTCCAGATGGAGAATGTTTTTGAAAGACGAAAGATTAATTACTTTTAAGGCACGTAGGAAAGCCAAAGAGTAGGAAAAGAACAAAAACCTGAAGAAAGAGACACACATATAGACTATAAAGAAAAAAAGAAAAAGAAAAATGCTTACCTTAATAAAACTGCCCCAAACTAATCTTGTTTGCAAAAAAACTTTGGGTAATTAAAATTCCACTTTTCCAGCACGTGAAGAAAAGCAAAGCTGTCCCTGTTTTTGCCTGGTACCCTGTTAGCCCTACCTTTTCCTATGTTTGCTCCTTGTAGCATGTCAAATGCCTGTCACTGAAAGCACTGCCATTTCTATGGGAGAGGCAGCCTACCATGACTAAGGTTATAAACTGCTGAGCAAACAGAAAGGGCATAAAATGGATAAGGGGGGGGGGGGAAAGAGAGAACCTGCTGTTAAATAATCCTTCGAGCACTGTTCTGAACAACTTGACAAGATTAATAAGCTTTTCTCATAATAATCCCTTATAAAATGGGATGTGTAGGAACTGGGAACATCTGTTTGTCCCGTCTTAAGAAAAGGACAGAGGCAGGTGATTAGAAGGAAATGATTTTGGATTCGCTGACTTAGAAATATTTGGGCCTATATTCAACCAGCCTTGAGGAAAGACTTAATTCCCTACCTTGGAAATGTAGGCTCTGTTACTAAAAAAAAAAGGCATGGGGACAAACACTGAGATACACGGATTCCCATGGACCCTGTCTTTTTACTTCTTTCTGCCATTGTTTTGTGCATTTTTAAAGTTTACCAGGACCTGAAAATATTCAGCAAAGTTTTATATTAAGCTTCATTCTCAATCTCTCTCTTTTTTTTTTTTCCTTTGAAGAGATCCATTTGAAGTTACAGATGCATTTCTAGGATATAAACTCAGTCTAGTTTTCGCATCTAAATTACGTTTTCCAAGATGCCAGGTGAAAGCACTTGTACTCACAGCCACCCACTGATTAGCAAGAGCATCCTTAAAGTGGAATATTGCACCCTGTAAGAATGCAGGGAGCAGGCACTCAAATCTTACTGGAAGCATGGAGGGACCATTTCCTCACTGAATTGTAGGGCAATTGTCGTTTCTGTCGTGGACAAAGTTTTCTGCTGGGAAATTGAAACCATTGTAGTTGCTCAAGGACAAACAGCTTATGCTGACTTTATTTTTACCCCCGCTCCCCCTTGAACGCAGGCGTCCCCTCTGAGCCCTCACATGGAGAATTAAGCCCTGGAAAGATCTCAGCTTACAGACGGCTGCTGTGATCGACGGTAACAGAAAACCTGCTTTAAAACACCGGCACAGGAAGCTACTGTGCTGTTCCCTGAGTCACCTACAGCGCTGCAAAGCAAGCCATAAATCTGCTAACAGCTCCAGCACAGCCCCAGCTCTCTTAGCACGGGTGTGCACAGCCATATAACACGAGGGGCAAGCACACACATCTCTCCTTTCACCACCTGAAACCCCGATAGCTGTTCCGCTCATAAAGCCCCCGCTGTTGTGGTGGATTTGAAGCTGCAACAAGTGCTGAGGACTCGCTGTAGAAATGCTTGTCTGCTCGTGACCTTATACCTTTCAAAGTTATAGCAAGCGGGAATGATAGCATTTGAAAAATTTCAAGCCTGCTACTTGATAGCTGAAGAATGTGCCCGAGGATTTGGGGGAGACTTGCCAGTGGTCGTAGCCATTACCAGAGAGGGAATGAGACGCACAACCTCTTTTCCTTACCCCACAAAAAACAGGAGAGGTACAGGTTGGGAAGGCTGACAAGCTGTAGGCTGTGTCATTGGCCCATTTTCACAGAAAGCCAGAGCTGTCTTGCATTGCTGCTACCAGCAGCTTTAATTGGAAATGCATTTGGAAGGTTCCAAGTGACAGGAACTGTTGATGGTCAGCAGCTTCCAGGTCACAGAAAAAGCTATTTTTAAGTATGTTTAGGATTGCTGCTAGGCATATGATTATCTTCTGAAGTTTACAGATTTTCAGCTCTTGACACCTAATTCTCTGCAATGTGTTTGCTGATGCTGTGTGAAACCAGCTCTTTAAGTGTGTCTGCTGTGCAGGGCACTCCTGGGACATGTGTAGGGCCACCTCTGATCCTTGACGGACACTCTCCATCTTCTCTGCTAGTAATGTATTTTGTTCAGATAAGGAAGTGCTGAATCCTGAAATAAGAATCCAGACCCCTATTTTGAGTTATTGGAAAAACTCAAGTCTGGTAAATGCGAGCAATGAATGCTGTAGAAAAATCATGGAATGGTTTGGGTTGGAAGGAAGCTTAAGACCATCTCGTTTCAACCCCCTGCCATGGGCAGGAACACCTTCCACAAGAGCAGGTGGCTCAAAGCCCCATCCAGCCTGGCCTTGAACTGTTCCAAACACAGCTTGATTCATGTAGTGCAGCAAACTGGGTCTGCATCTTATTTATTTCTCTTTATTTTCCCAGTTCTCCTATTATTATTTTTTTGTTGCCCTGTAATAGAGCTGGTAGCTTCTTTCTCTACTTGTATTTTGATACAAACAGCATGAGTGCTGCCCCTATAAAATATTTTGTCTTGCATTAAATCAAACTCAGGAAGGAAAAAAAATCAATTTTATCCTCACCTGGGCACAGAGATATCAAAACCATTACATTGAGAGCGAGAGGCAATTTTCATTGGGGCAGTGAATAACTTCACTCCCCGCTGAGCAGCAGAATGATGCTATTTCTGAAGCTCTCACATTCTGGTCCTTGTTTTGATTTTCCTTGGAAGAAACACGCAGCAGTCAGTTCCCACTCAGGCCTTGCAGAAGATGGACACCTTCTGTTCCTGCATATTGCCATCGTCTGTGCTGCACATGTTCGCTGGAGCTGAGCAGGAGTACGTGTGAGGGGAAGCCTTGCTCCACCAGACTGTTCTTCCTGGAGAAGATCCATTTCACATGGACACACGACGGTGAGATGTCCCTGTTTATTGAGGCTGAGGATTGATTCAAATGCACTTCCAGACACTGACATGCCCTGAGGTGTGAGTTATCCTGACAGGAGTCAAGGTCAAGCACGGGCTGCCACATGCCAGCAAAACAGATGTTTAATCAAAGCCATATAAAATATTTACAGGGAAGCTGCAGCTGCTGCTGAAGTGCAGCACAAGAGACACGTCATCTGATATGAAAGGTTTAAGGAAAATCCCGAGATGTGGCCTGGCAATGGCTTGAAATAAATAATCTGTCATGAATCTAGTTTTTCTCCTTCTTAAAGCCAGCTTGGATCCAATCTGTCTAAATTAAGGCTGACTTTGCCAGGCTGCTCAGTGCTTCTGCCACAAACAGGAATGATGATAGTTCCCATAAAGCCTCTTTAGGTCCACATTTCACAGCTCATCTGAAGCTGAAAGCTTTACATTTTTGGCAGTTTCCAGCAGAGCACAACTGGATGGCACTGGTTTCCAGTTCTGGCTTTTAATGCTGCATGTGCTTAAGTCAGTAACCACTCTTATTTTCTGACATGGTGTGTAATGATAAAGATGTGGGCGGAAATGTAACTTGGACTCCATGCAAAGAAAGCAGAAGGCTTGTGATTTTCCCTCTTGACTCTGAAAACTATTTATTACCTGCTTATTAAAAATTCCTCTTCCAGTGTAAACTGGAAAAACCTTCACGGTATCCTCTTCCTTTTTCTCTTAACGTTTCGAGCCAGAAGCTTGCTCAGAATTTCACACCAGTGGATTTTTCTTTCAGCTCTGTGCTGGCAACAGCTGGGGATCCACAGCCATGCAGAGCCTGCTCTGCTCCTTCCAAAGAACAGAATGTCTGGAAAGGATGTTCAGCATTTTGCCTGGTTGAACCCCTTTTCTAAGACAAGTGGTGCTCACATTATTGCCTGCCCAGCTGGCACAGTGATTCATGCATGGACAAATTACCGAGATAATAAAATTGACACTCGGAAATAATTACTCTTTAATTTAGGAGAGAATTAAGAACACGGGCACAATCCTTTGCAAGTAGGTGTATTTGCAGAGTAGCTGATTAAGCACAGTCCTTCTCATTTAATCTGACTGTTCACAGGGAGAAACAGTGACCTTGCTGGAGCTGAGGGCAGAAATCCCGCTGATTTTTGTTGAGCTGGGATCTTACTTTCCACATACAAGTGCAGGTGCAGGTATTTGCAGACTTAAGACTCTTGAGTTGGGTTTTTGATGCATTTATATTGCATTTTTCCCCCCAGGAGCCTTATAAGCAGGTCGAAACCCACTTTCACAGCCAAGTCTTTATTGTTTGTGTAGGATTAACTTCTAGTTAACAGGGAATATGTTTAAAGTTACTTTCTTTTGAAAACTGGTGAATAAGGAAATTTTTTTGCTCCAAAGTCAAATAAATTTTAAAAATGGGTTTTTTAATCAATACCAAGGCTCTTGAAAAACCCTGAATGGTCTTGGATTCCCAGTCTTATCTAAGTATTTTGCTTTTAGTTCAAGTAAAGTTTGTTCTTCCCTGCCCATGCAGAGAGGGTGGGACTAGATGGTCTTTAAGGACCCTTACAAGATAAATCTGGGATTCTTCTCCATTTCATTTCAAAGACTATTTGTATGAGGGAACCTCCATCTTTTTAATGCAGAGCGACATAATCATCATATATGAGCATACACATACAGTTCTCTATTTTGATATCTACTGTTACCATAGATTACAAAAAATTAGAAAGCTTGCCACTGTTTAACACCATCTGTTAAAAAACATCTTCCTGCCACTGGGCAGCCTTTAAAACTGTAAGAGCAGAAAGGTGTAAGAACACAGAAAAAGGTTCATATTAAAGAGGTTCAGAAACTTAATTCCTGTTGAAATATCTATTCCTTTTGAGGGTCTGGCACTGAGCTTGACCTGGTGGCAGCAGAGATCTGAGGTTTGAAACCTGAGTAAAACTAGCCTGGGCTAGTACCTGGGCAAGGTCAGGTACATGTCAAAGTGTCTCTGTGCCTCAGATTGAGATGAAAAGCCACATATTAACAATGTGGATCTTAGGATATACTGTGCCAGCCCAGGTACCCTCCACGGAAGCATCTTTATTTTCTTCAGGTAAATTAATGTGAAATGTAAGTCTAATAGGCCACATCATGATTACAGCTGATCATTTTTGGTTTTGGATGCCTATCAACACACACTGGTTCAGAGAATTCCCAAGAGCATTTGAATGGGCTTCCCAGGGAGGTGGGGGACTCACCATCTCTGGAAGTGCTCAGGAAACAACTGGACAGGGCATTTAGTGCTCTGGGTTAGTTGAAAGGGTGGTTTTCTGTCAAAAGTTGGACTTGATGGTCTTGGAGGTTTTTTCCAGCCATAATTATTTCACAATTCTATGCTTATGGACAGTAATCCAAGCTTTTATTAAGATTCCATGATCACACAGCCTTACAGCAGTACAATATTTAGCAACCATCAGTTTCACCAAATCACTCTGTTTATCTATCAAGTTTAGTAACTTTCCCAGAGCAAATTGCCCCCTCTTTAGTCTTGAAGAATTATATATGGATAGCAGAAAGAGAGTGAATAGGATGGGGGGTACAGGAAGGAGAGCACAAATACCACCTGGTGTCGGCCTTGCACTTTCCTGGACGAAGGGAAATATTTGCACTCTGTAGCCCACACCCATTTAATTAAAGTTCTAAGCTTGAAAACCATGCCTTGCCTTTATATACCTCCATAGGGAGAGCCAAAACAGTGGCCAGGGCTCAGCAGAGCACGGGAATGGGATGTGGGAGACAGGCAAAACCCAGCAAAGTGAACACTCACAAAGCCAAACTCAACCAAGCCCAACCACAAAAAATGGTGTTTAATTTTCCAGGAAATAGGGTTCATCCACAGTGACTTATCCTGAGCTGAGGTTATGTAGTTTAGAATTTAAGAGGAAGGATGCTGGAAGAATTCTCACTCTCTCTTCAATTGAGTAAAACACTTTTTCAGAAAAGCAGAAATGAAACCAAACCTAGGCTGCACTTTACTGGCCAAAAAAATCAACTTGTTCCCTAATGAAGAGCCTAGATCCTCTTCCAGGAAAGGAAAATTGGAAAAGCAAGAAAAAAAACTCAGCAGATGATAAAAGGGAAGAGAATGGTGGTGTCCATTTCAGATATGGATCCAAGAAATGATCAAGGCAGTTTTGAACAACGTTTAGCTCATAAGAGTAGATTGCATGGATTTCTAAGATCTGCAATTTAATTAGATTTCTCATATGTCCTGTTTCTGCATCTCCTCAGTGGTAATGGAGCATGCCAAACACCAGGGACCAGAAGAACAGAAGGGTGTAAAAAGCAAAAAGTCGTTGCATTAGGACAACATAATCATACATTTTAAAAGATTACATGAATTCAAGTCCTGAGAAAAAAATCCATTGTATTTTGAAGCTCTTATCATTTCTAGGAAAAACTAAATGAAAATTATATTAAACCTTGAACTGCTATGCTTTCTGTTTATTTTGCACTCTCTTCTTTTCACACTGTTCTGACCTTTTTGCTGCTAGTGTCCTCTCAAAAAACAACAGCACTATCCAGACTCTTAGCAGATTTTTTTTTTGGCAAGTTATCTGCTACAAGCAAGAGAATAATTTTTATCCATGTTTGAATTAATGTATTTTCAAGGTGATATAAAGTGCCTTCAGAGAACCCCTAGAAATAGGAAAATGTTTTAGGAGGTCTGGGATGTATTATGGTATCTTTCTCTCCAAGTAAATGTAATTATTTTCTTTCTCAGTGCAGAGAGGTGCATAATAAAGCTTTATTAGCTCAAAGCCAGAGCTGAAGGAATAATAAATAAAATAAACCCATCAATATAGCAATCTACAGCTCATTTGGCTGCTTTGCATGTATTTTAATGTATTCTTGTGTGAGCTGTGATGTGAATGATGTCTTGTTTGCATGGCCTGATATAGAAAATTTATATTCTTCTACATGCTATTGTTTGCACCTGAATGTGGCATTTGCAAGCAAATGTGCAGCTGTTAGCAAAAATAACAAAACCCTATCTCCTAAAGGATGAGAAACTCCTCTTAGTTAAACCTGGGCATCATGACCTCAGCTCTCACAGTCGGGAAGACAAGGTGATGAAGCCACAGGCTCCCTGAGTGTGGAGGCATATAAATGCAAATTCCTTTGTGTGAATGTGAAAAGGGACTTTTAGTAGGAAATCTTCCACATGCATTTATTGAAGGACTAGAAAAAATATTTTAACTTTCCTCCCCACCTTCACACTTAGTCCCTGTGAAAAGAGAAATGTGGAATGCACTTTTCTCCCATTAAGTAGGGAAGGGGGAACAGAAATCCATCCAGCAGCCACTTCTCTGCCTAGAAAAACCCCTCCTAAAAGCTTTAGAGGTGTTGAATTTGGACCAATTTCCAGCTGGTTTTTACAGAAGTCTTAAAGTGAATTTTGCTTTTACATGGGTATAAATGCCTGCGGAGAAGTAAGAGGGTTCAATGAGAAAAGAACTGCAGGGTAGGGGGATCCTTCCACAAGCCAGCAATTCATAGCTCTAGTGGTAATGAATAAGATTTTTTTTAAAAAAAATGTTGGGTTTCAGCCAAAGTTATGGGCTTGATTCAGGAGCTGGATGGTGAAATTCCCAGGTGTATTTCTGCAGGGCATCTGTTCTGGCCTGAAGCACCTGTTGGGCCCAAAATTGGTAGCACAGTCCGAGTTCCTGTCAAGGTAATTTAGCTTTTGCTGACCTCAGACTCTCCCTTCTTCCCCACCCGCACTGTCCCACCTCCAGCTGCACCTCCACACTGGAGATTTTGTGTTCCATTAGGTGGCTGAGCACTGAGTGCACTCAGTGTGCTGATCCTGCTCAAATCTGCTCTTCTCCTGCAGGCCTGGCTTTTGGCTGGGTTTGTGAGCTGATCCCATCTGCCACAGGATCATCACCAGACAAGGCTGGTGATGGACACGCAGAGAGGAGAGCAGCAGGGCCTCTTCCAGCAGCAGCAACCTGTGATTTCTTGAGCTACGAAACTGCCTCTAGGACTCCCTCATCTGCTGTCTGCATCATTTTTCATGAGGGCTTTGATCTAGGTGAGGGATTCTAAAACAATGGAACCATTTAGTTTGGAAAGGACCTCCAAGATCACCAAGTCCAGCACTGCCAAGTCCACCACTAAACCATGTCCCGAAGTGTCCTTTAAATCCCTCCAGGGACAGTGACTCCATCACTTCTCTGGCCAGCCTCTTCCAATGCTGGACAACCCTCTCTGAGAAGAAATTTTCCCTAATATCCAATCTAAATCTAATCCATGTGTCACTGGATGACTCTTGGTGGATGCTGGCAGCAGTGTGTGCATGGCAAGCACCATTCCCAGTTGTATTTTCCTTTCTGCATTTAGGTGGCTTGACAGCCATCTAGATTTACCGTAAAAATAATACAGATGATGCAGATAACTTTTTACACGTGCATTGGATTTCTTGTCCTGCCTTAAAATGTTTCAGGCCTATAGGATTTTAAAGGGAAATTGTGGGAGCCTGGGGAGCCTGGCCTGAGCTGTTAAAGAAACAAAGGAAGGCTGGAGTGGGTAGATCATTGCCAAATAGCCCAGCTACACGGTTCCTGCTTCCCTAATGAGCCTGACAGCATGCAGTGCCACCTCTCTCTTCTTATGTAAAGCTAATCCCTTGCCCTCTCTGACAGCCAGTATTTACATTTGCAAATGAATCCATCTTCCCACAGCTCCCCCCCTTCCCCTTGGAAAGGAGCAGAGGGAGACAGGACCAACAGCACCGGCCCCTTGGCCCCTTGTCCCGGTGTCCCTCACCCAGAGAGCTGGAGGCATAAATGACTGGGTGACAAGAATACCCATGTGGAATGTCCGAGCTGATCCCAAATTAAAAGTTAGGCTAACATCCTCTCTAATCCCGAGGACACTGCTGGGGAATCACTGGTTTTCTTCCAGTATCTCTCACCCCGACATTGCCACCACGCTGAGGCCATGCAGGCGCTGCAAGGCAAGGGACACTGCTGCTCGCCTCTTGCCCCTTGGCCTTGCACCCCTACATCTCCCATGGCCGGGTTTGAGGCAGCTCAGGGAGCCAAACCAGCCAAAACCTGATTTTTTTTTTTTTTTCAGGAAAGACACAGATGTCTTGCAGTGTCCGAGCTGCCTGTGGCGGGGAAGGGAGGGACTGTGGGGTGGGGGAGAGGGGTCGGCTTGAGGCACCACCAGGCCTCATCCTCGTGTGCTATTTAAATCGAGCACTTGTGGTTTCTGTGCTGGGGCAATGCGAAAAGCGATGAGATTTCGTGCTAAGTTCCCATCTAATGACAACTGCGTCATTGATTTGACTAATTGGCTGGGAACGATCCTGCAAACGCATTTTTTACAGAATGACGGCGAGAAGTCATCCCCTCCCTCACCCCCTCAGCGTGGGATGTCACGGTAATCGCTAAATACGCCGAGGCAGGGGAGAGAAAGGTGGGAACATATGCGCTCTGTTCCTTCCTTTGTCTCCATGAATGAGCAGCAATTCCCTCGCAAAAGGAGGGGAGGCGAGGAGGGGAACGCCGGCTCTCCCTGAGCCCTCAGCGGGGAGCGCGGCGCCGGCCGCCCGCCCATTGTGCGCCTCGCAAAGAGGGGCTTGTTGTGCCCAAATGCCGGGCGTTTCTGGAGCTGAGGTTATCCTCCGAGCCGAATACATAAATACGGGATTGCTGGCCGGCCCTGCAGCCGGGCTGGGGCTCTAGGAAGTGTTTGTTTTCCTTTCTGTCACTAGGCAGCGGGGAACCCGTCGCCTTTGTTCTGCGGGTCATTCGGCTGGGGATGGCAAATATTGACATACATGGAGGTGGTTTTCATTTTCACGTGTTTCTTGTTACCTCTTACCAGCTGTGTGGTTTGGCTTTTCTCTTCTCTTGTCTTCTAACATCTTTCTTTTTTCCTTTGTGGGTTGTTTGGTTTTTTTTGTGTGTCCACCCTCCTTGAATGTTTTCCAGCACGGGTGATTCCATCCCGGATTGAATATTTCAGCCTCATAAACCTCTGGCATGGCTTGTCCAAATGGCCTGGGAGCTTCAGCTCCTGCCCAGTGCCACGGGGACATTCATTAACAGGGGTGACAGGGAATCTCCTGCAGAAATTGTATTTCCCTTCTGGCCTTTTTGCAGTTGTCATTTCAGCTCGAGGTTCAGATTTGTTGCACACTTCATCCCGTTTCTGCTCAGGCTGTACCTGGCTGGTGCTTAGAGGCAGAAACAAATTTTTCAGGGTTGTCAGACAAGGAGGGACACACAGAAACAAGCATCTTGCCCAATATACCTATTTCTTCTCTCCAGCTTTGTTGTTTTCAGTTAATTTTGTGTCATTCATTTTAATAAAAATTATTTCTACCTATTACAGGTCATAGAAAATACTTGTTTCTGTTACTGAGCAGATGCTAAATATCAGGATATTGTTGTACAACTCAATGAGCTGAGTGTTTTCTTTCCAGGAAGAAAAATAGATATGATAGAAAATTCTGGGAATGACCACACAAAACCTGTAATACAAAAAAAAAAAAAAAAGAAATGCAGGCAGAGACAACAAAAATCATCCTGGTACCATGACAACAACTTTGTAAAATTGATGTGCATTTTCCCCCAATCACTGTGGAAAAACAGGAAATTATAATTTACTACTGAAATAAATATTTGTAGTACTCTCAACATACCACATACAATGGGATCCACTTAAACATTTGACATTCTACAAAGGACACAGTCGACTTTTTGAGTCAAAAATGGATTCACAGATATAGGGCTGAGAGAAAAGTCACCTAAAATCTTTGGGATAATTGCTCAGTCTTTAGAGTAACTTGTGTGTTGGGGATGGTCTGCTAAGTCCTATGGCTACAAAATGGCTCCGTAGTTCATACTGGTGATAATGCCAGAGGTAATTTCCAGTTCCACGACATGGAAACACATTGTCACCTGTTTCTGCCACATAATTTACCTTTCCTAATGCTGTGCATGGACAAATACCCCTTGCACTGGCACATCCTGTGCAGATAATCCTTCTTTTCTCAGTATTTCTGAAGCGTCTCAGTAACTGTGATGCCTTTTCAGAAAAAAAAAAAAAAAAGCCATTTTGGAAATGATTGCCTTTGCAACAGTCTCCTCAAGTTTGCTGTGAACAAAAGGCAGAGCATTCTGCTGCTGTGTGGACTGATTTAGCTGCTCAGCCTATTCCTGTATGAATATCCAATTACCCCTTTGAGCTCCTGTAGTGGCAAGGGAGGGGAAGGCAGGAGGTGTTCTCATCATGTTGCAATTATGATTCTTCCACTGTCCTTTCCCCTTCTTGTGAAAATTATCCAGGCTGGAAGGGAGTCATTACCGAGCTGATCATGCTAGCGTGTATTCTTTAATAAATATGCTGGGAATGGTTTGGATGAATAACGCTGGAGCGACAAAGGATTGCCTCATGGGTGGCTGTGTGATTAGCCATTGACCTTGCGTGTGGTTCCTGTCCCACCTGGGTGATTGAAGCATCTCAGGAAGGAACAGAGGGCTCTGATTGAAAATTACAATTTCTGATCAGAACCGTTGGGCTGATAATAACTCATCGCCCAATCCGTGAAACATTCAGGTTTCACAAACCCCCTGTGATTAGAGTCCTCACAGGGAAATGGCAACATGCCTGAATCACTCAAAATTTTAATTTGTGAACGTAATCATAAATCAAGGTTCTCTTCATAGGAGGGCCTTGCCCTTTTTCTGCTTGTTCGGGTGCAATTTTGTTCAGTGAGAAATAAGGCCAAGCACTGTTTTTGGGATAGATCTGCCTGTGGAAAGTAAGGGATGCCGCTCTTCATGGACTCAATATCAAAGCTGTTCATCAAAAGGTCAACATCCTCCATCTGCAAACAGCACCCAGGGTCAGCTCTCTGATGTCAAAACATGCCTGGTCCAGCAGTATCCATTTCTGACAGTTCTTTGAAGGCTGGGTGTTTACAGGCTTGACCAAATTCTGGCTCAGCATCTCTGGCTGCCAGCACTCTAAATTTGCCATGTCTAGGACGAGAGGTAAAATCTCTGTGTGCCAGTGGGAAAACAAAGCTATTCTATGTCCTTAAAAGTCTTCTGGAACCTGTCCTGGTTTATGTAACCCTCCTGCAGAGCTGGACGCTTCAATAAACAGTGATCCCCATCCTCAGAAAGGTGTTTTCCAATAAACCCCTCCACTGAATGAGGATTGTAGCTCAACTGGGCTTAAAAACGCAGACTAATATTGACACTGCCCTCATCCTCTCATGTGGTGGTTTATTTCCTCAGCAGGAAGAGCTCTCCCATAAAAAAAGATGTTTGATACAGGACATAAAGCCTGATTTGCAACGCAATGGCTCCTGCCCCAAACCACTGGCAGAGAAATCCAGTTTTGCCATTGTCACCAGAATGGTTTGTGTTGGGAGGGGCCTTAAAAGATCATCTCATTGCAACCCCCCTGCAATGGGCAGGGACACCTTCTACAAGACCAGAATGCTCAAGGGCCCATCCATCTTGGCCTTGACTTCAGTTTTCCTCATTAAACAAAAGAGAATTTAAAGGTGAAAAATAGAAAAGAAAGATGGTTTGGTGGACACAGAGGGATGATACAATGCACTACCAAATCCTTGCTTAGTGCCCTGGTTTTTTTCAACAGCATTATAGCACTGAATTATTTATCAAACAGATTAACAGTATGAACATGTATATTTAATGTAGAAATTATCATCCATTTACAGAAGGGTTTTAAATTAACACATGGGAGAGGTTCCTTCCTTGGGTGTTTGCCCTTCTTTACAGCAGCTGTGCTTCCTCAGCCTGTGAAACTCGTCCTATTTTTGAAAATATTTCTCTGGGTTTTGACACTGTTGAGCAGGGTGCATCACCAGTTAGCCAGAAATGGCCTGATCCCACTACCTAAAAACCTTCTGGAGGGAAAATCCTCTTGCTGTAAGACATGACAGCTCCAGAAACCAAGCTGTTACTTAGCCACCCTCCCAAGCAATCCAGCTCTTCCAAGTTTTCCAGCACTGATATCTCCTCAGATAAACTCTGAGTGTACCCCAGGGGTCTGCCACTGGCACACTCTGCAGAGTCATTTCACTGAAGTATGGGTGCAGACACTTTAAAAATTATTGAGCTGGAGATCAAGCAGAGTTCTTAACATGAACTCTGTATTTGGTGTATTTTTTGCAACTTGAGAAAGATCAGGCCTTTGCAGGTTTAATTTACTCATTTCCCAAAGCTGAAAAGTGTGTGTTTTCCCATGCCTACAACCTACAGCTTGATTTTCAGAACCTGGCTTCCTCATCCACTCAGCATAAACATTATGGTATTCCTCTTAGGTAGTGGAGCAAGCATTTCTTCACAAAGATTTGCTTTGAGTTATTCTGGGCAGCTCTCAGGAGAGGGGAAATATAATAACAAAAGATTTAACTACAGTTTGCAGCGCTGTAGCCAGGGAAAGAATAGCAGTGTTACAACTAAATATTTATAGCAGAACGCTTGCTAAAAAGCTCTGTACAGTAAATAATTACCATTTTGCTTCAGTCAGGACTTCTCTGATGCAAGCCAGGCAGAGCCCATTCCTGCCGCCACTTCAGGGTGGGGAAAAAGCCATCCCACAGATCCCAGTTGTGTGCTCCAGAGTCACTGCAGCTCCAGCATCCTGGAGACACCTGCCCCATCCCTGATACCTCCACCAATGCCTGTGTGAGAGTGAGACACTGCCTCTGGTGTTAATCAGGACATCCCCCTGCTTCATTTTCTGTTCTCTTGGAGGACAAATCTCTTTTTAATTCTTCAGATATCCAGAACAACTTACTTATCTCAGCCTGCAAAACTTTCATCTGAGGATCAAAAATATCCTGGTGCATTAGGAATAATGAATTTACCCTGTAGGATGATGTATTTTAATCCTTTAGTGAGCCAGCTCTCCTCCCAGTTTTAAACCAGGGAGGCCTCTCAGCAATCTGAAAGACTTGAAAGACTTGATTCTCTCCTGCATTAATGCACACACATATTATCGCTAATTGTTTAGTCTCTCTTTAATCTATTTAAATGCATAATACAGACTTCAAACATATTAATCCATTTCCATTTCAAATTGCATATGAGTCATTAAGCAGAGAGATTTGTTCATTGCTGGTTTTTAGATGTTGATGTGAGGGCTAGATTCTGCCATAGTGTTAGGTGGAGGTAATTACCTTTTCACCTGAGTGCTGGTGGTGGATGCCTCTCATAAGGAAAATGCTCAGGCTGGGTTTTCTGTTTTCATTTCTCCCCTTCTTTTCTCCTTTACCTCATGTTAGACAGATTGAACTTGTTAAACCTGGCTATTTGTACTTGACACATGTATTTATTATTCCTGTAAAAATGTTTCGATACGTATGAAACTTACCAAGTACAGACCCGAGGCAGCACTTAGGTGAAGGTTTAAATGTCAAGGAGAGAAAAACAAGCATAAAATTGTGACAAAAATCTTATGTAATGATAGCAAACTTGCAGTTTTTTCTCTTATAAAGTCCCAGAGCATATGCACAAGGCAATTCAAAATGGGTGACAGCTCAGGACTGGTGGATGGAGCAAGTGATAGATGGACTCCAGAGCAATTAAAAGCTTTCCTCAAATGGGAGAGCTTTCATTTTTAAGAGGTTTGAGAAGTTATAGCACGAGGTTGCCTCTGATTGTGTTTATTTGTGTCTACAATTCACATCAGCACAGTGAAGCACATCTTGATGTCCAGAGGAGGCAGGACTAATAACACACCATATTTCAGCCATCAGTTGTCCCAAGGGCGTTTGACTCATTAATGAGGATGATGGCTTCAATTTTTCTCTTGAGAGCCTTTGAAAGGAGGTGATTGATACAGTTGCATAACAGTGACATATAACTTCTGTGATTCAAGCAATAAACTCTCTTTCACCTCTTAAAAGCTCTGGGGACTGTGGTGAATTTGGTGAGAATTCTCTGGGTTGTCCTGTGAAACAGTGCCCTTATATTAAGTGGTAAAAATAGGGAAAAAAGAGAAAATACTGAATGCATCAGGTAGAGACCTTGGTGCCCATGGTCTCCGTGGGACATCCCCACAAGGCATTGTCAGGAGAAAGCCAGATTACACCTCAGAGATCAGAGAGAAAAAGAAAAATATGAACTCTTCTCTCTTTCTTTTTTTTCTCATAGAACTGGATTTTAAAAAAATAAATATATTTTATTGTGTCTCCTTCATACAGCCGATGATTTCTCATTACAACCAGGGCAAGCTGTGTATCATTAGGAGATCTGGACAACATCTTTTATACAGATGGAGCAGTCAGACATTACTTGAGCAGTCAAAGTTGCCAAGGATAGTTGTTTTTATTGGTAACTAATGGGAGATATTTCCAAGTCTCTTATAAACACAGTTGCATGGAAAAAAGTATTATGGAGGAACAAGGCCATGCTATTAATAGGGTGAATCTGCTGAAATAGTTCTTCCTGTGATAAAAACTCTTTGAGAAAATTGGCTGAATCCACAGCAGCACCTCTTTTGGAAGCTGGAGAGTTTGGTCAATTCTGCATGTTGACACAGTAAAATATCACTGGAGATCACACATCATCGGTGCAGTGATGCAGCTTGGTCCTCAAAGTGGATCTCATGGATCTTGTAGGTAATAGCTAATTTGCTATTAACTTGAAGGATAAAAAAGTTATTTTATGTATATATATATATTTGGCACAAGTATATATATAATTTTATGTATATATATAATTATTTGGCACAAGTAAGAGAATACTTGCAGAACAATCCTTGTGCTTTGGTATCAGCTCTATGCTGGCTCCAACACAGCCTCCCATTCAATAAATTTCAAAGATCATCAGGAGTTACGTCCACGGATTAGTTTTGGTTATAAAATCTCAGTGTTCTGCTGTCTTGCCATGTGCCAGATTTTCTGCTGCGAGTGTTTCACCTCCTAATGGAGTGTGAGGAAGGAAAGCTGAGCACAAACAGTGTTGATTCAATGAATTTGCAGCCTGCTTAAAGAACTCGGCTCTGCCCTAACAGGATTTTATGGGAAACAAAAGAAGAAAGGAAAATGGGTTCTCTGACAGAATAGAAATCCCCTGGTTTTGCTGATGCCAAACTTATCTCAGTGCCACAAGACGAGATGTCTCAGCAACACATAAGTAAGAACTGAGATCAGATTGGTTCCACATTCATGAAAAAAAACCCTCATCAAATCCCTGCAATGACCTCCAAATGAAAAGATTTCGTGTCGGTGTGAGTGGATAAAAATCCTGTAACTAGTTTTATCTTGGCAATGCTAAGCCTGTTGGAAATGTCTTTTAAATAGAAACACTGGGCAGAAGCAGTTCCTGGGACATCTGGAGCGGGGAGCGTCCAGGGTTGGGCTGAGACACCTCCTTCCCTCTGCAGGGGTGGGGAAGCCACTGGACCCCAAATCACGTCCCTGCCCTACTCCTAACGGCACCAGAGAGCTTCTGAGAGGGCAGGGACCTGGCAGAACCCAACTTTCCAGCTTCTCCTTCCTTCCCTCAAGTCAAGGAATGAGCAGGGTGAGGTCAGGAGGTGAGGGTGCATCTCCACATCCTCCTCCTTAAGCGTGTCCAGCAGCCCTGAAGATGCCAAGCCCTCATCCCATTATTCCCTCTTGGCAGGAACACACCCATGATTACTAATGGACTGACATTTTAATTTTGAGACATGCCTGGTAGAAAACAGAGGGAAAAACATTCAGGATCACAGTCTCTGGGTCATCTCTGTGCTTGGTTTGAGGCAAGACTTGTGAAATGTCAGCCTTAAGGTCAGAAATGAAACGACAATTCTGGTTTACCTATACGTGGTATTTTGACTGGAAAATGTCAGCAATCCACTCTTTCCCTGTGTCAACTCCCAGGACAGCCCACTGGATTTCCTTGTTCATGAAGTAATGCTGTTTTGAATCAGGAAGCACAACAAAATCATAAGCATGCTGGATATTGGCTATTTTATTGTATAAAATTTGGTGTTGTATTGCATTGCTTGATGGGAGCAAGGGCGCATGGCTGAATAAAAACTCTGTCTTGGGATGCTTCTTTTTTGGTGGGGGTTGTTTGTTTGGTTTTGGGGGGTTTTGGGGGTTAGTGGGATTCATCTCAATCAACAGCAATTAGATACCTGAGCTGCAGCATCCCTGTCTCCACAGAGGGATCCTATTGTCCTGCAGGAATCCAGCACTGGTGGCAGCAATGGGAAGCAACTGGTGAAACATTTCAGAGGGGAAAGCACATCACAGCTGAGTAATGAACAACCCAGTGCAGGGTTTACAATAGCATTAAACATTGGTTTAGTACGATTTCTGCCAAAATCTATGTTAAATCCATGGCAACAGCGTTAGTTTTTTCTTGGACAGCCCAGTTTTGGGCTGTAAGTGTGCATTAAATCCTTGCTGGAAGAGAAACAAGTAAGCTGAGCCTCAGCATGATCTCTCCTAGCTTAGCCCTGTCTCTTATTGCAGTTGCTCACCCAGACTGGTGCTTGGAATGTAGATGAACTTGGAAAAGCTACTGAAGGCAGCAGAAAAAGGTAGAGGTGTCAAACATCACAGTGGATCTCTGAGCAGGAAGCGCCAGCTCTCCCCATTCCTGCGGGGTCTCCTCACATCCCAGCCTCTCTGAAAGTGAATTACCAGACAGAACACTCACAATTTTCTCTTTTATTAATCAACATCCCTTTGTCCTCGTGGGTGATAATTGGTCCTGACTTTCACTAAGTGAAAACCAGCGAGCCAAATCCACTGCTGGCATCCGCGGCGGGATCATCGCTGGCAATGGGGAGGGATGTGACAGGGACACATTCTGGGCTCTCCTCCTGTGCCCAGCACCTCCACAGCTCTGCACGGGGCTGCTGGGACACAATTACTTCCCCTTTCAAATGGGAAGGCTCAGGCACGGTGCTTTCTTGTCATTTTTATTAATTATCATTTATACTTACAAGGACTGTTTTAAGCTGTCAGCACAGGAGGAGTGGTGGCAGAGCTCTGCAGTCCTTTCTCCGGGGACATGATGGTATTAATAATATCATCATTTTCTGTTGGTTTTTTTTTTCAATCTATTATAAAATCCATGAAGCATAAGAACAAGCCTTTGAAAGACCTTCTCCTCTCCCCTGTCTCTGACAGGAGCTGGTAGCAGTTTCTGAGGGAAGGGGCTAATTACTGACTCTCAGATAGGCAACTGCTCTATCAGGCAATTATTTGCTGGATTT
>VZTZ01042024.1:958257-972926 GCA_013400955.1 Drymodes brunneopygia | reverse complement strand
TTTTTTTTTTTTTTGTATTTAAAAAAAAAGGGGTTTAAATAGTGAATGCGATACATAATTACCGAGGCGAATTCTGAAACGCTGAAGGCAAAATGACACATTGCATCTCAGCGGGATAGATCTGCTAAGATTTCAGAATTTATTTATTTATCCATTCATTTATTTATTATTAATTATTTATTTGAAGCTGTTCTCATTTCCCCTGCTTGTTTTCTTTTTCTGTCCAAGAATTGCAGCCTTTTTTCATCTCAGTCAGTGGAGGCCTACCTTTAATAGTTTGGTTCATACCTGAAGCATTCTTAAAATCTGCTATAAAATTTTAGGCTGTTAATCCTTTTCTCACCCCTCCTTATTTTTTTCCTGATGCCTTTTAATTTTTATTAAAACATGGCATTTTAAATCTATAGAGAGATGTATTTTATATATTCTTCCCAGGATAAAAATATTAGAGAGCTTAGAAGAAAATTCATTTTCAAACTTCAGTTTAGTTTTGCAGGGCCTATTTTTGTTTCATGAATTCAGAAATATCTGTGCAGATTCTCTGCTGTGATAAATTAAAACTCTGCAGCTAAGACAACTAATATAAAGTGAAAATATGCTCTCCATAAAAGGTTACTTGAATAGCATTATTGTTTGTTCTTCACAGGATATATATATAAATAAATCAATTATTTGAATTATCAATATAGAAAATACCTGTTTTATTCCAAAGAAAAGCTGGTTCTTCTTTGCTTCTGCTGCTTTCACAAACGGAAGTGGCAAATAACCTCCAGAAAAAAGGAGAGCTCTTCCTAAACTGTGGATCTCCTGTTCATAAATAAGCAGAGTTACATCACTGAAAGGACTGATTAATAGGACATCACAAAAGTGGAACTACATTATATCAACATTTTAATACTTTATTACTGCTGATACCTTGAAATGCTGCACGTTTTCAAAGTATACGGAGCGCTGGAGGCACTGATCTTCCTGAAGAGTCCACGACTGAATAAATGTGTTCCAGCCCTCATAAATCAGCTCATTATTTCCTAGGCATCACTATATATAATTGAAATTGGTGTCATGTTTATAACCCCTGCTCACAGAGCACGTGCGAGGAAATGGGCTAAAAACTGCTGGATAGATATTTTGACCTGAGGTGACCTTCATTTAATCATCTTTCCTATGACACAGAAGAAAATAACAGTGTTAAAGAAGAAATTAATGTAATTTCAGGGAGTTATCTCCAGCAGTCTCATAAGGTCGTTTATGAATTCCAGTTACCACGGTGGGTGCCCCTCTCATGTGTGCTGATTGAGAGGTCAAAACTGGGATATTTTTACTTGTTTTTAGAGCTTCACAATGATTTGCTGAGCGATTTAAAAAAAAAAAAAAGAAAAAGAACCTCACTAGAGTGTGGCTTAGCAGAATATGAGAAATGGAAATTGATGTCAGGAACACAGGAAAGGACTGAGCATCTCTGTTACACATCCTGGGAGATTATGCATGCAGCCCCACCTCACAGAAAGCGTGGAGGGAATGGAAATGCAGCGCCTTGGCGCATCCCCCCGACAGGAGACTCTCCTGCTGTCTCAGGTCAGCTCCCAATTCATCCAGGAGACAAAGGGAGGCCCAGAGATGAAAGTCCAAACCCACTGTCACCCCGTCACAGCAGGAGGAAGTCTCCAGACAACACCTAAGTGCTGTGTGGCTCCGTATGTAGCCCGAAGCCTTTTGAAATGAGCAAACAGGCTTTGATGTGGCAGCGTGGGATCTGCTCTCCATCATCACAGGGGAGATCCTCCAGGGGCAGGAGATCCCCTGGCAGCTCCACGGAGAGGCACAGGGAAGGCTGGAGGGTGCCCAGCTTGGTGGATGCAGCAGCTCCTGCCTTAACTTCCCACTCACAATATTTTGCCCTCTGTGGCCTCTGGCAGAGGCAGACATGGGGTGGGGAGGGACGAGCTGCATCAGCCGCAGGAGGTGGAAGAGCCAAGGTTTAACTTAGCCACTCCTGCTAATTCCTGTGCCTTCTGAAGCTCTGTACTTAACACTCCTGGTGTTTAACTTTCTCAGTGGGGAAAAGTGCTGCGAGCCTTTCCAAGGTAAATAAACCAGAGCCACCTTGCGCTGTGGGTGCACGTCTTACCCAAAGCCTCCGGCTTCCTCCCCCACGTCTTTCTTCTGATGCTTGGCCTTTTCCTTCTGCTCAAACCACAGAAATCCCCTACAACCATCCCCTTACCTCCCATCCCAGCTGCTGTAACTTCCCTGGAAACTTTGCAAAGATGCCCAATTCCCACTGAGGTCCCTTCCACCAACACCCAACAGCACTCGTTCCTCCCCACCCCTCCAGGTGCTTGGCTCTTCCCGAGTCTCAGACAGCACTGCCATCCACTTCCAAGGTTCCCAACCTTGTCATGCTTGGACTCAAGGGAAACCCTCATGTCCCTTGTCTGTGAGATGATGTGATCATTTCACCTCCACCACCAGCTCCATTCCTGCTCTCCTCTGCTGCCTTTATAGTCACTTTATGTCTCCATGGTCTCTCTTGTAATAATAATCCCAGTTCTGGGCTGAGTTATCCTTGATATTCTGCAAAATAATTAAATTCTGGACTTTCTAAGAAAAACTATGTGTGGTGACCAAACCTTGCCCCTTGCCTGCCCCAGCCTCAGTACTGTAAGTGTAGGCAGAGAAGGAGGCAGACAAGGAACACAACATATTTTGAGTCTCAGTGCAGAAAAAGGTCTTTATACACTGGAGTCCAGGAGATGATGGCAAACAAACACCTTCCTGAGCTCCTCCCAAACTTGGACATGTTAACACAGATCAATTACTTATAAACCAGGCTATCTTTCTAAAATGAGAGAAGCTGTTGGGTGTCTCTGCCAGGATTATCACTTAAAAATGAGACAGAGAAAATTTCCAATGTTCTCATTAGGTAATTTGTTTAACAAATATTTTGTTTTTTGCATCATTTAATAATTCCTATGCCAAGGCTTCTTCAGAAATTTCAGTGTGAGAGGAAGAAAATGGTTGTCTCCTTTCACAAGACTTACTCAGAGTCTCTCACTCACTCCAAGTTGTAACTGTGAGTTATGCCATAGCTACAGCCATTTCTGCTGAGTGTGCAACACAGGCCACTGCCCAATATCATGAACATATCTGCAATTTTTTGTCTCTAGTAAGAAAAACTGAGGAAAAAAATCCAGATTGACAGAAACCCACAGCTAAAATTCCAGTCACTGCAGGCAGAGCTAAAAATTCCCTCCCAGATTTCCACAATGCATAAGAAGGTATTTTCCACGCTGGCAAAAATAGGAGTTTTCACATCTTGTATTTAAACCCTCAAATAAGGACCTGCAACTGTATTCATACAACCATATACACTAACCTCTAGCTACCTTATTTCATGTGAATTGCTGCTCAGATATTTTCTGTCAGCCCTCACTGCCGTTGCCAAACCCCTGGCAGTTCATAACATTTTACCTCTGTCAAACAAGGGAGAAAACCTGTAAGCATTTAAGAGCAAATTAGCTGCAGCTTTGTAGGAGCTGATAAAGGGACTTGGCCAGGACAGCTGTGAGCCATGGAAAGCCGAGTGCCTGGTCCAGCAGTGAGCACATGCAGAGAAAACGTGGAGCAGAGCTGGAAACAGGATCCAGGTCCATGAAATCCTGCTGCTTTCACAGCCCAGACACCTCTTCTCTACCTGCTGGAGATGGGCTTGGAAATGTGCACACATGAGTAGAAATTTCTGTGGGTGGAGTTCATTCCCCCATGTGTCACAATAATCTTGCAGATACCCTGGAAGTGTTCGAGGCCAGGTTTGATGAGGCTTTGAACAATCTTGGAAAGTGTCCCTGCCCAGGGCAGAGAGGTTGGAACTATAGGATCTGTAAGGTCCCTGCTAACCCAAACCATTCAGTGGGTCAGACCTTTCTTTCTCCAAAGGTTTTCCTTATACATCAGTCACTGCCTCCACTTCTTGTAAAAATCAACACCACTGAAATCCCAATTAACACAAAAATTTAGAAGAATTCTGTGTCCCATTCTGATCTCCTTCACCTCAGCCTCAAGCCAAGGGGGGGGTACGCAAAAATTTCATAGTTGCATTCTGGTCTGGAAAAGCCATCATAAAATTCAGCACCACACATATGGTGTGGTAACAGAGCAGGAAAATGCAGGGAACACTGAGAACCCTTATTTTTGACCTTTGACTCATGGCAGTGGACATGGGGGTGTTAAAGACTCCCTGTAAAGAGACATCAAAGGGGATATTGAGATAACCTCAGTGAAACAGCAAATTACACCCAAATCTCAGGAAGACAGTGCCTGTGGTTCCCCTGAAAGAAGTTTTCCTGTAAGAGAGCTTGGTGAGGGAATCTGAGTTAATCCCTGGGAGCTGGGGTTTCCAGCAGCAGCCTGGCAGGTGAGCACTTCACCGAGGGTGACCAGCCTCTAATAAGCCACTGTGCTAGTAAGGAGAAAGCTGATTTCACCCACCATTAAATATCCATTAAGGACTTTAATGCTTGCCACGAAGAAGAGTCAATGGAGAGTTGTTTTTATTAAGCTTCACTATTCGTTTTGCCCAGAACGGCCTCGTACCATAAAGGGGAAGAGAAAAGCCAGGGATCCAATAGATGAGTGCTATGAAAAATACTACAACTCGTTTCCCTACTAATAACTTAAGTGTTAATGGAAGTAGGCTTTCACTTAGGGTCCTTGGTCACCTTAAGGAACCAAAACACTCCCCAGGTTTGTTTTAAAAAACATGAAGGACCAAGTTTTCAATATTCCCCATGAAATGCAGCATTCACTGACTTCCTCAAGGTGTTCCTAAGCACAGCTAGTGGCAAAAACATCATAAAGAATGATGGGTCAAAGCCCTCAGAAAGGCATTAAATAGTGATTATATCTTTATCATTTTCTTAAAATAAAATAAAAAAAAAACCTAAGTATTTTCTTCTTTAAAATAGAGTTAGGAACTAAACATTTCCACACGCTGTGAATTTTTAAAAGCCCATTTACCTGCAGTGTAAAAGATCTCTGTCAAACCTAGCGGGAAGCACCTGGTCCCTGCACAGGGATGTGCAAGGGTGGAGTGGAAGGAGACATCCACCTTCCAGTCAAGAAGCAGTTTTCCCCATTTTCTTACACAGCCCTGTGTCTTATTTTTGAGAGAGAAAGAAACCCCTTCAAATTCTTGTGTATGATCTGTCCTTAGGCTGTTTATTCCTGCTCAGGCTCAAGAGGAAGACAAAGCTTCTGGGAGATGCAGTCCTATTCCTAAGTAAGCAGGTTTGAGAGTTGTGATTAACATCAGACAATTCTGGGAGCTTATGGAAAATGAAACCTCTCGCACATTTCAGATTTGTCTCCTGCTGATTGTGGAAAACATTCTTTACTCAAATCCTGTATCTTTAATTCATATTTTCTGCCTTTACATCAAACCCAACTAATAAGGTTTCTGGTAACGTTTGAAAATATCGGTTCTGCTACACTTTCTTCTTCTTTTGATCCAAAAGCATGACAAACAAATCATCTACAATAGCTTTCATTTAACTACTGGCTCTCCATATCAGAACACTTCACTGCTTCCAGCAGTTACCAGTTTAACAAACTATTTTTTCCCCCAGGGGAGCAAGTCTTGCCAACCTCAACTAAATATTTGGAGTTACAGGTTGTTAAGAGAACTGTATCAGATTTATTTTTATAGCTCTAGAAGAGATCATGGCTGCTTCTCAGAACAAGCTCAGCATTAGAGCCCAGCTTTGGAGTGCCTAAAATGCAAAGCATGGGAGTTGGAGAGAAAACAGATTTCTGTGGTGG
This sequence comes from Drymodes brunneopygia, assembly GCA_013400955.1. NCBI lineage: Eukaryota > Metazoa > Chordata > Aves > Passeriformes > Petroicidae > Drymodes > Drymodes brunneopygia. The sequence goes on along the minus strand of VZTZ01042024.1, from coordinate 967,109 downwards.
ATGAGACATCCCACAGACCACTGCATGACTCCTGAGCGTGTGACAGGGATATTTGCCACATGGAATAATTTCTTTTGTGGCAGAGTTGATAAAAAATTTTCTAATTTCACTTTCTTAAAAAAAAAAAACAAACAAAAAACCCCAACGAAACAAGCAACTCAAAATACTCTGAATCATGATAAAAAACAACCTGGAAATATAGACTTTTTCCAAATTCCACCATATCAATATTGTGGACATCCAGTGTTTTCTTCATAGTGCAAAAAATTTTGTTTCTGAATACAGAGACTAAAATGAAAATGCCATTTAGGTTTTCATGCAAGGCCAAATGCCTCCTAATCATTGAACCTTTGGATTTTTCAGGGGGAAAAAAAAAATCTACTTTTCTCAAAATGCTTCAAAAAGAGACAAAAAGGTGAGGGGGGAGCTATTTTTCCTGCTTTTTAAAAAGCATTATGCAGGAACCTAAACTGATTTCAGATTTAAAAAAAAAGAAGAAAAAAGAAAAAAAGAGGTTATTTTGACAAGGTCTCTGCATTGATTAACTTCAGAAAAGGAGGCTGTGTCCGTGATGCTGCACTCCAGCTCTAGCAAAGGTGTGTAACAGGAGAAAACAAGAGAAGCTCCATAAAACAGTGGCTGTTTTTTGTCTGTTTGCCTGCTTTTCACTGCTCCAAAGCCTCCTGCTGGAAGATGTCAAAGGCTTTTGAGCTGTGCTGATTCCATGGGAGCTCCCAGAGGAAAGGCTCTGTAATTACCATCACTGCTGTGATCGGGGTATTGATCTGCACTGAAACAGCACAGCATCAGCATATGGGAGTGCTGCTTTCATCCCCAGCAGGAAGGCTTGGGGAGTTTTATCTTCCTGTGAGAGCACCTCCTTTATTTTTTCCTGCAAACCATTAAAAGTATTGACAAACTGGTGAGATTTTATCAGAAAGGGGATTTTTTTTTTAGAAAGATTAAATATCTCAGCGATGCATTGATTTTTATTTATCAGGGGAAAAGATTCTTCCAGCAAAAAACTATAATCAAGCAATCAAGCCCAATTACCTTATTAAAAATAAACCCTAAAACTTATGAGCATGAGAATGCCAAATAATCTAGTTTTGTACAACCTTTTGGCTACTTTTTAATATTTAGGACAGCCTCCTCCCAAGAAAGGGTCTAATGCTTGCTATAAAATGAAACTGCAAGGCCTGAACTCTCCTTTCATTGATATGCCAACCCCAACAGATATCAGAATAGTCTGTGTTGTTCCCTTCTTAGGGTCTGAATCCTGCAACTAGTGTTGCTCCTTTATATTCTGCATCCATTTGCTTTTTGCTCCAGGCAGATAAGCTGAGTGCTATTAATATGAATTTCCTGGCATAAATATGTTAATATGCAATGGCTAAATGCAGATAAAGTAAGGAGCTGGAGTAAAAAAAAAGTCCTCTCCCCATCCAGATTTTCAGCCATGCTCTGATTTTTTTTTGCTGTCTCTTTTTCAAGCGCTTTAAGATTTCAAACTTTCCAAAAAGATTTTAAAAAAATGAGCCCTGAAGAAAAGCCAAGAAGAACACAAAATGAGGAAGAAAAGCCCCACCTGCAGCAGAACTGGTGCCAGTATCATCTGTGCAGTGCAGCCATCACAGACTTCCTTTCTGGAGCAGGATGGAGCCCAGGTGTTACTGCTCCTCTGGGTGCTGTCTCCATTTAAGCAGCTCTTTCTCCTTTGAAACCCCATTTTTCAGCAGTGTCACTTCACTATTGCTCCTCTGTGAGCTGCGTGCTGTGATTTTCTTTTATGCATTAAGTTATTTTATTCATGCTTTCGTAGTTATATACATGATTACTTAGGGAAATACAATGAGAAATACAGTTCTAAATTCCTAAAGGAAAAAAAATTGGGGTTTATTTCACTTTTTTTCAGGGAAAACTTCTCAGTAGCAGAATCCCAGTGTTACCTAAGGAGAATATTATGGTTTTGGTTTTTTTTAAAGTGAATTCCCTTAATCTGCCTCCATTTCCCAGAAAATGTCAGATGTAGCTATATGGAGAATCAGACACTTTAAGGTTCTAATAGGCATTTGAAACAACCTTTGAATCAGTTAATTAGATTGCATGCAACGTGGTAATGAGGTCACAGAAACTAATTTGATGACCTTTGTTATAAATAGCTATTAATTAATGTATAATTAATCTCCACATTCATTGGAGACATTGCATCTGACTTGTACACGAAAACAAAATTAGAGAACATCATATTCGTGTTATATATGATTGTTGATTAAATGGTTATCATATTTAAATGATTCCCAAATTATCATGCAGATCAGCAGTGAAGGTAATCAGATAACAACGATTTGCTCAGAGTTAGAGTTTGTTCAGTGTGTGACGACCAGCTAAATCATTAAGCAGCTGTTTGAACACGAGGCAGACTCACCAACACTTCCTAAAATAGCATCCCTTGCTTACAAAACCAGGATCCTGCTTCTGATAAAGCTTGGATTTCATAAAGGAGAAAAGAAGACATAACCATAAGCAAGGACAAAAGCAGGATGATCAGAAATGTGTGGGTTTTCCCTCCACTTTTTTGGCTGAAGAGGAGAAAAAAAAGCTTCATTTCACAATTAATTTATCTGCAAAGCTTTTCTCCAAGCTTTGGTGGCAATACTGAAAGTAGACAGATTGCCCTGCACTCATCTCCATGCCCTCAATCCCTCCTCCCCTGGCAGAGTGGGAAGAACAAATATTAGCAGAGCTTAATGGCCAGGTCAGCTGCAAGCTCAGAAAGTGTGGATTTAAAATGTGGGATGAGTTCAGCAAAATTACTTTAAATGTGTTACATCTTGTCCAGTGTTATTAATGAAGGAAATTACCTGCTTTCTTGCTCCATAGATGAGGGGATAACTCATTAATGAGCAATAATACATTAGGACTTAATATGGGGAGCTACCAAACTAAAATCTAGGGTTCTGTTGGTGCTCCTATATAAGGTTTCCTTAGACCTTGGCAAATCCTGTCCTAAAAAATCTGCCCATGGAGTGTGGCTGCACTGTCAAGTCTTCATTTCCAATGCCTCTGGCTTAAGCTCCAGAAAAAATCATTCCCAGATCACCATAACCCAAGTAATCATTTCTGCATGGCCATAAGAAATTATTTTTAAAAATTCTAAACGTTGAGACTTGCTCATTTCTAGGAAATGTCTGTAAAAATAGCGCCCTGTTGTTTCCAAATGGTTTCCAGATCAAAACTGTTCGATTTTCGAATTTAAAGCTTCAGTCTGCGAGCATTTATAAGTAGCAGTTTTCTTCTTGTCAATGGCTTTATTGAACTCATGTTGTGAGCTCAGAAAATGAAACCACGTCCCCCCAGCATTGCAAACTCTCAGGCTGGGGCTGGGATTGTTCCCTGTCTCACATTACACCAGTTACAGAGCTGGACTTTCATTAGCACCAGGGCTAATTAAAAGACACGGGATCCAAACTGTTCTGACAGAACATTGGCTACTTGACAAAATTAATATTTTCGTGAGAATGCTTTCCAGAGAGAAAGGAAAACTTCTTGGTGCGAAAGAAATGCTCCCCTTTCGTTTTCCCTCCCACAGTTTTTGGGACACACACAGGCACCACACCCCCATAACTTGGAGGCAGAGATGCCGCCACAAATTTCTAGAGCTGTTTGCATTGAAACCCCTGTGCCACTGCCCATCTTCTGCAGTGAAATATCTGCCAAAGGAGAGGGGAGATGAGGATGCTGCACAGGAAACAGCATGCAGGCAGAAATCCAGGGATTAAAAACTAAATAAATCAGGAATTAGCAGACTCCTGTTCTTCGTTTTCCATAAAATACTGACACAGCTTTCTATTTTTGAGATGACTGAAAGCATTTGGATTTCTGATGAGTTAAATATTTATTTTTTTTTAAATGCCCCTCTATTTGTGATTAGATATCGTGCAATATTTTACTGTAATTGGTAAATCAGATGAAAAAGAAGTGACTGATGCATAACTATTGCCCTGGAAAGTAGAAATACAAAATTGCTTTTAAATAGTGCCAGGTTCTCTGATCTTCTATGGAAAATAACTGAAAACAGATTAAAAATTAAAAATACTGGGTTGGCAATCAAGATTAACATTTGACAATGTCCCTTCAACTTACATTGAGCATTTATTTTAAAGAATCCCTTAACATTTATTGCAATGTAAAACTACAATTTTCCTTTGGATTTGAATAGAAATAACAATGTGACCAATCAAGCCAGGTGTATTGATATTCCACTGCCAACACAGGTGAAATGCCTGTATTTGAAAAGAGACATTAACCTTGGGTGTGGGCTAGGATTTTCTCTCTTTGAGCTTCCTGGATGAAAGGCACCGTGTGGTTAATAAGTGTTGGGGCTGTGATGTATTCTTAATGCTCCTGGAAAAGCAGACACGTTTGGGAAGTCCATTGCTGCTTTTAACAAAAGGGAATCCACATGTTCCCACCAAGGCCAAAGCTGGAAATGCACACTGCTGGCTGGTGAAGGCACGATTGCCCACAGATTGTTACAACTGGCACGATAAATTCAGCCTGTGATGTATTTCAGAGCTCCCTGTAAAGCAGGTGGATAAAAAGGGGCTGTGATGGGAAATCCTGGTTCGTTCCCCTCTCCTTGATGACAGTCTGAGTGAGAAGATTATGGGAATGAGAGGAAAAGTGGAGGATTCTGCCAGTAATTCTCTCATTTGCACAGTGAGTCTCAAGTCCAGTGTCTTGCCGTGCAGTCTCAGCTCTCACTCATCCCTTACCTGCTCTTTATTTATTCAGTTCCTAAAGTTAATTTTCTTATTAATGTGAAAAGATACAATTTAGACAGTGTAATTTAATCTGCATCTGTCCCTCTTCACAGTGCTGGAGAGAGAAACAAAGACCTACGTGTTTGCACAGTTGATTCTGTATTAAATAACCTATTGTGTGACCCTAGTGCTAAAACTTTGCTTTTCTGCTGTGGGATATTAATGATTAATAACCAAGTGGCACTTTGGAGGAGAGCACCAACTCGGGTTGCCATAGCCAACTCACAAAATGAGGGACATATGAATATAAACTATTATAATAAAGCAGTTATAATAACCTGAGGCCATCCTGAAGGAAGAGAAGGATGAGAGAGGAGAGGACAATTTTCCTTTGGTGATGGATACAAGGAAGGCAGCCACATGCTGCCAATAATCCCTTCAGTGCTGTCCTGAAAGCAGTGCCCTCTAGGATCCTGCTCCAGTGACCAGGCACCCAAAGGTTGCAGGGTCAGTGACATTTTGGGATAATGCTCTGAACCAGAGCATCAGATTGGAGATAAGGCTGGTTTGCTCCAGGCTGCAATTGTTGAAGTTAAATTCTTTCACCCCCACCCCCCCAAAATGCAAAATGCTGTTGCAAACTTACAGAGTTTTGGAAATGGGAAAGCATGGATGCTCAGCCAGGCTTGGCATTGATACTTCTCCAAGCAAGAAACAAAAAAATACAACCCCAAATCAGAAACCAAACCTTTGCTAAAGTGTTGGCATAAAGCAGATGCAGAACCACTTAAAAAACCTTCCTATATATTGATTTCATGGTCTGGATGCTCTTCTTTCAGCCTGACTCTCTTCCAGGAGGAGTCCCAAGCCTGAATTTTTTCCCCTTCCACATTGTGGTGTCTGGGATGCAGCCAGGGGATGCCAGAGCTGGACAAGGGAGCAGGATCTGAGGATACTACACAGATGAGGCAGACAAGAATTCAGCTTTTATTCTAACACCTGGATCTCCTTCCTTAAAAGAAAAAAAAAAAGTAAATATCACTTAAATAATGCAGGTACAAACAGAAAAAAACGCTTATCTGCTCTTCCCCCCCAGTTTGTGTACTCAGCTTTCTTGAAAGAGTCTCCATAGTGTGGCTTTTTTCACTGTTAGATATGTTGGTGTTACCATTTAATTCATTACCCAAGGGCCTGTAGTGTAAAATACAATTTCCCTACTTGGATTCCAACCATACCTGCCATGCATAATAAAAGCCACACATTCATTTCGCAGAAAAATAAATCTAATTCCTTTCAGGGGCACACTTGTAATAGATGGCTGAATCTGCAGCGCTTCTGATTAGACTAGAATAAAAAAGGAAAAGAGGAAGAGAAAGGGGAAGAAACGTGTCCCTGTGGATATTTGTTCTCAGTGCTTCTGGGAAGGAGGATTGCCTGCTTCTTTAAATAGTTGGTTGTTAGCCATGTGCAGCGCCCTGCGAAGTGTGAGACAATCGCCCTGCTGTTCCACACCAGGGAGAAGGGTATGCATGGAGATACGTTCTGCCTTGTTAACGTGCTCCAGAGCAGCTTTGTGCAGCTGCCACGAGGTTCCCCCCTCTTTGCTGGCTGATTTCAAGAGCTGGCCCAGCTTGGTGGGCTCGGGAAGGACAACGCCACGAGCCCAGCACCGCAGCCCCTCCCCGAGCACCACCGATCCTGGCCCTGCCACCAATGCTGACATGGGTGACATTAGTAGCTCAGTGTGACCTGCCAGCCAGGGTGTCCATCCTGGAAAAAGCTGCTCAGGGGGGTCCTGGCTGGCGGCCTCACTTTGAGCCCCTCCAGATGGGTCTGACAGCACAAGCACGAGCTCCTCACAAGCGCTGTCGTTGCCTAGTGAGTTATTAATGTGTGTTAGTGATTAATGGCCAATGGTTTACTCGATGCTCTTAGAGGTCTTTTCCAACCTTAATGACTCCATGACTGCATCATTTATTATGCCACCATTTGTTTATTCTGCCCTGAAAGTGGCACTCTGCACTGCTGTTGTGACAGGCACACGGAGGAATCACACAGTTCTGCTCTTAATTTCCAGGGAATTAAGTGGGATCTGTGGTTGCCCAGCACCTCAGAGGAGCAGGCCCTCATTGCCAAGCAGTGAATGGAGCACTGAGAGGCACTGAGAGCAGGGAAGTTAGCTATGATGCCACCCAGAAGATTAAGAAGCTGTCATGTTTGCTCACAGTAAATCATTAGCCAGCGTGTTTTATAAAATAATAACAACATACATTGCTCCCTGCAGTCCGTGCTTGCTTCTGCATGAAATGGAACACAAAGCTGTAACAGGGAACAGAAATGAGACGTGCATGAAGGATGGGAACCCTGCAGTCCCTCTGTCCCTGGCCTACCCATCACCAGGGGCACAGCAGCTTGAGAGCACAGAAAATCAGCAGCCTCCATACGAAGGTGGACGTGCACAACTCAAGGCCCAGAGAAATCCCATATCTGTCTCCAGTATCTGCTAAAGGCTACCTGCCATCCCCTCTCCCAGGACTTAATGAGAACCTCTCTGGAGTCAAGCAGAGCATGACTTACATTCCCTGGGTTTGCAGCGTGTCCCAAAATCATCTGACTGCAGAAAGGCTTTACCATTGCAAAGGTTCCAGCAAAGGGCTCACATTCCTTATCCTCTCTGCTGCTTTTTCACTTCACTGGGCTGGTGCAGGCACAGCATAGCAGCAAATGTTCATTTCTAGCTCTCTCACCAGTCCTCCTTCATGTTCTAGTACCATGTGGGGCTCACTGTGTCTATTTAACTCCAGTCAAATTAGAACCACGGCACGTAAGAAACACCAATTTGCTGAAGTGTGTGATTCTGCAAGAGAAATAACTCCCAGGACTCCTACTGTCTTATCAAGTGATCTTGAGATTATAGTAGCATGGTTAATTTTGGAAACTGAGCCCCTGATAGCTGAATAAATAGCTCAGTAAACAAGGACAGAGCCTCATCAGTCATTCATTCTGATCTGCAGTTGGGTTCAGCATGTGAATTAAGATTGGAGTTCTCATCCATCCTGTAGGGAAGGAAAACATTTGTGCAAAGCACATCCACGTATTCCATTAAGCCTGTCCCAAAATGGTTCAACCAGAATCCAGACTTCTGGGTGCACTTACACCTTGTGCCCGCCAATAAAGCTTTAACACGAACCTTACAAGATAATTAACTTCACTTAAAAAAACCAACAATAACAAAGAAACTTGGCAATGGTCAACTTTTTCTCTTGCCCCCTGTTCCTGATTAACTTTGCTGGAACATCTACAGGGTCATGTGTGCATTTTGCAGCTGGCCCAGCAGCGTTAAGGGAAGTTTTGCATTTGCACTAAAGAAAGCAGCAGTAGACCTCACAGGCTTGATCCTCATTCACTTCTGACTGTGACCTGGCACTGGTGGAATTTCACAGTGACATGGACACCCCCTCAGGGAGATGACTGAAGCCCTTCTGAAGAATCTTGGGGTGAAATAGTTCAGGCTCAGATGAGGCTCATCTCCATTCTCTCTCTCTTCCTTCAAGGCAAGGTGCCACAAAGCAGAGGGAGCAGAGGGAACACTTCCCAGCAGCTCCTGCAGCCTCCTTTCTCAGCCTTTCTCCACCTTGCCCCACCAGCTTGTCATTAAAACACACATATATAATGGGAGAACATTTAGTTAAGCTTCCTGGCACTTGAATTAACAGAGTTACCTTCACAACACTGAATCAGACAACACTTCCAGGGTGATGTATTGAAAATCTTGTGAGAACACAGGCAGAAGCACTAATTCTGTGTATATCATTAACTCCAAGCTGATAAAACATTTGCTGCTTCACTCCTGCCAAACACACCAGGCACCTCTTCCAACACTCTGTTACTGTTTGAATGTTACCTGTCAGAAAGGGAGAGCACTTCAGCTTTGCTTAAATCACTTCAGAATTTGTGGAGTCGGGACTTCAGAATTTGTGGAGTCATTGCATGACTTGAAATGAACAAGGAGTCCTTTCAAACAAAATGCAACATATCAAAAGTTGGGTTATCTTTTATCTTTCTAAATTACTAGAATTCACCACT
>VZTZ01042024.1:884591-958235 GCA_013400955.1 Drymodes brunneopygia | reverse complement strand
TTTTTTTTTTTTAATAACCAAACATTTCAGGCCCTTCTAAACTACTGAGTTTCAGAAAGTCTGAGGAAGAGGAGCAAATGACCCAAGGCGTGGTCTGGAAAGGAATTTGGCAACAAAAATGGGGGTACCTCTAAGGAGATGTGCAATCCCACACTTGGTGCTTTACCTTAAATCTCTCTCAGCTCTGTGCCACAGCAGCATTTCACACCCCCTTCTGAACACGTATATCCCTTGGTTTTAGACTGAAAGAGATTAAATTCCACCCAGTGGACATTGTAGGCACCTTGTCCCCTTTTGGATGCTCACACCTGATTCTTTCCATCAGGAATATCACAGAAAATATTTTAATTCCTAATTTCCCAGGGTTAAGCTTGTGTTTGGATTCAGTAAGAGCCTGACAAGAAATCGTACTTGCCGCACAGATGAGTAACACACACAGTTCAGTTCAAGCATGTAATTAATAGTCACTGCTTAAAGGCTGTATTTAATTTGATTTATAGCACCTAACCTTATTTTTCAGCCCCACTTGTTATTTAGCCCTACCAGTAACTCTTTCTTCCACTGCCTTGCATTTGTTACATACAAGACTGTCCTGATTTCAGGGGCCAAGCAGGTTGTTTCATGCCACCCCTGACCTGCTCTGCTGTGGCTCTCCCTGGCACAACAGATATGCCCCAGCTTTCTTCAAAAATACCCATTAGCTGCAAAAAAATAGACCAAGTTGTAGTGAAAAACCAAAACTAAATAACTGGGAGTGCACTCCTCAGTCAGACCTTTCCCTCCCCTTCTCTGGCCGGCATCAAAGGCTGGACTTCTGCCAACTGCTTCCTCCTCAAAACCCAACAAAAACGACTCTTATGCTGGGTGATGCTCTGAAAACATTGCAGGATGCACTCGCCCTGCTTGCAAGTGGCTGGGCAAGGCTTGGAGGCCCTCTAATTGTCATGGAGAGATCAGCAAACCCCTCTGAAAGCCACGTCAGCCCCATTTAATTATTTTGCTTCACACTCGGGTGCCTTTAACACAACAGTGCCTGCAAGGTGCTCTCCGTGCCGGCGGCTGCCTGGGAGAAGAGCAGCTGATTTAAAGGTTGGAGGGGAATAAAAAAAAAAACAAACCCAACAAAGGTCCATTATGGTTTCCAAGGAAAGCAAAATGAAACGAGATGAGAACCAAAAACAATTGCCCCGGTAATCAGCACCATGATGAAGGAAATGGAGCAAAGAGAGACCAAAAGATGCATCATAAATCTTGAGGATCAGCTCCCCACATGCTGCTCCATTACAGCTGGCTGCTCAGCACCTCATTAATGCCATGCAGTTCTGATGCTGGAAAATGCCTGCTCCTGATAACCCTGATGTTATTCCTGTGTAGGAGAGTCTCACTCTTCATCTGGGCAGCATTTTGGAAAATATTCCTCTAAGTCCAGCAGAAAGCCTCGCTTTGCCGAGTCCGCCCAGGCAATGTGAATGACTCTTAGAAAAGGGTAAAATCAGCACACCTGAGAGGTCTTTCCTAAGGCCACATCCAGCACTGCTTTTCCAAGAGAAGAAGTTTCCCAAAGCAGTTTCCCAAAGAAGGGTGCCAATGCTTACCCACTGGCTAAGCTCATTGGGATGGTGTTGGCTACCCAGGAATGCATCTGATGCTGTACAGTTCAGCTTTTTGGCCCTGAATTATGTTTTCTGATATATAGGCAAACATCAGAGTGGGTTATTTTTTTATATATAAGGAATCATCCATAATATTATAATTATATTTACACTGTATATAACTAATCATATAAAATACAGTCTGCCCTAAGTGAACAATTATACTATTCTTCATAGCCATTAACTTGTTGTCATATAACTTCTTCCTCCTTTTAAAGTATTTGTCTCAAATCATTATTTTAAGTGAAACCATGCTGGTGTTGCTGGTTTAGATGTTGGCAGAGAGGAGTTGGTACACTGGGTTTCATTTTCTCCAGGGCTCTCCTGAGTTCCTGTGCATATTATTCATCCCAGAGTTACACTGATGCAGAAGTGACTTTTGTATATAACTACATAATGTGCTTTCCTATTTTTTTCCCAGGATGGTGAAGAGCCAAAACACATAAAATAATATTAGCACTGATCAGCATTAATTTTGCCAGCAGTTACATTTTCCAAATTCTGTTCTCCACCTTATAATAACATTCTCAAATTATAAGGCACAAGACTCAAATTGCTACTTACACTGACATCAAAATGTAGCAATTACTCTTTTGTAAGGAAATAAGTGTGTGGGAAAAGAAGCAGGTTTGTGTCTCTTCTAGGGCTGTTTCCATATAAATCACTCTTTCCACTATCAGAAATATTTCTTCACAAGAGAAAGGAAAGAGAGTTTGGTCCCTTCATGATAAAATTGACTCAAACACCACAGCTGCCTGTCCTAGGTTTAAATCTATATGAGCAATGATTTTCTCTGGAAAAGGGTCATGCATAAGGCATGATTAAAAAAACAAAAAAAAAATCAACATTAAAAACTATCATAGCAATAGAAGGATTTTGAACCATTGTTTTATGCCCTCTTTCACCTAACTGCACTGGCAATTTTCCCATCACATTTTAGGATTACAGTTTTGCAGAGTTAACATCTTATGGGATTCTTCTCTTCCTATATGAGATTTTTGAAAACTCCATTTCATCCTTGAAATATGTGTTTTAACAGCGAATAGTAGCTACTGTTTATCACTTAATTTAATGGAATTATTATACACTATAATTATTACCTAGCTGTTAAACTTATTTCATTTAGTTCCTAGCTCATGGAGACCATAAACGTTACTGTGGCAATAAACGAAATATAATGCTGCACTTTGAAGAGTTACCTTCCTCACTGGTGAGTTCATCTCTTGGTTGGTTTCTTGAGAATGAAAAGAGGGCAAAAAAAGCAGTAAAGAGCATCTAGAAGAGCTGATGGACATGAATTAAGGAGAGCATGACTTCAGGTGAGATAAAACCCAGATGTAAACCCAATGCAGAAATATTTTCACGGCTGAAATTTTGCCGCAGACCCTAGAAACAGCAAAAAATGTAGAAAGGCTGGGGCATGCCTAGAAAACACGCTTCCCCCTCTTCCATCTGTCATGCCAGCCACCTCCACCAGAGAGTCCTTATCCTGACTGCACAACAACTGCTCCCTTGGATCCAGCTCCATCCTGCCTGCTCGACAGCAGTGGGGCGGCAGCAGGGGGATGGCACATGCCTGCAATTCAATAGGAGGCAATTGGCACAGGCTCCCCGTGCCTCCTGGCAAGAGATCCGTGTGCTCCCAGGCATTTCTGGGTGTTCTGTGCCACTTTGAGTCAGCAGCACACACGGTCAGCCCCGAGGAATTCTTGGCAGGAGCAAAGCTGTGAGCTGTGCCTGTGTCCAAGAGCAGCTGGCTCTGGCTGGTCCCTGTGCCGGGGGCTGGACTCTCAGAGTGGGAAGAGACAGCCCAGGGGAGAACCAAACAGAACAGCAGGAAAAAGTCTTGCCTGGAACTTCGCTCCACAGGCAGAGTTTTGTTGACTGCATGTGAAAAGCACTGGATTTTTTTTTTTCTTTACAGAGAAAATTGTCCTTGGTGCCAGCTCGTCACATGGCTCCATCTGTGAGTTCACATTAGACCACAGGAGTGGGCATGAAGGAAAAGAAAGGGATGGGCTATTTCCATAACCTGTCCCCCCCAGCTCTTCCCCTCAGCATTTCTCTGCAGTTCCCCACTGCCTCTAGAGCCTTCTCGTGAAGTGTCTCTTATTTTTGGTTTATTTACCCAGAGATGCCTTTACGTTCCCACAGGCCTGAACTGCATTGACTGCAATTTCTGTCAGTTTTTACAGGGTACTAGAAAAATCCATGGAAGAATCTTCAGTGTGAAAAATGACTGTGTGAGAGAGAGGGGGAAAGGTCAAAGTGCTGGACATTATCCTGGAAAACATTGTTTTGTTAATAAATACATTGTTTGCCAAGGGTGGCAGACCCTGGAATATCCACGCTGTGGGAAATCTTACTGCTGTCAGAAGCACCATGATGCTTTGCCACGTGCACAAAAAACACCCACCCAAGGATCACCTCAGGGCCAAATCCTTTCCCTCTAAGTCAATAAGCAGCAAGAGCTTTTAAGGATATTTTTCCAGGCTGAGAGCAGCTCTTGGATGGACTGGCAGGAATGCTGGTCACATTGTGTTCAGAGAAGAATGTCTGTCTTATGGGAAAGTTATTTAAAGCAGGAGATAAAATGCTGCAGGAAGAGTTGCCTTGCAGTGAAAGGGAGATCACGACACAGCAGATGAGACATCATCCATTCCTGCTGGAGTGGCACCAGTACCACAAATAGGTTTGCAGTATCACAGGGAGAAAGAGATGACAGCAGAGTGTTGATTACCCAGCAGACATTTCATTTGTAATAGAAACAATACTCCCAAAAAAATCATTGTACTATGATGATTATTCAGTGTGATGCTGACTGAAAATAAAAGAGGGATTTTTCATTATAAACCCAGTTCCACATTCCCAGTTGTCACAGCCGCAGCACCAAAGCCCTTAATGATTTGTAGATACCAAGATTAAAAAAAGCTCTTCATTTTTGTGTCAGCACCTATGCAAAGTCTCTCCTTACACAGTGGGAGCTCTTTCCAACCTGTCAAGGAAGTGCCAAAAAGCCCAAACTAATAGGGCTCCATAAAGACTAATATAATAAAGAGGGCTGCAAATTGGCAACTTTGTCACAACTCCGTGGCCATTATAAAATCTGTGCTTTGGGAAATTCTGCATTTTAAAGAAGGTCCATCTCATCACCTATGCGGAGAAGGGATGCATTTTCCATTTCCACTGCTCCATCAAGCAGATATTGATATCCTGATGTCAGGGATGAGGGAAATGCAGGGCCTTGAGCTGTGATGTGGCACTCACCAGGCATAGCAACCTTGCACACATGAAACGGGGTCATGGTGAGAGTGACACCAACACCTCAGCTTTGTAGTTTTACCCCCACCTCTGCTGAGGCACCAGGAGCAAGACCAGTCCCAACTGGTGGCTTCAGAAAACATGCAGCAATTGCTGTGCATGAGAATGGTTGCTCAACTCCTTTAACATATGCACCAGACAGTACAAGCAGGCTTGGAAAGAGATTGAAAAATATAGCCTTTAGACTTTTGGGAAAAGATTCACTGAGTTTTGACAGCACGGAGAGATAACACAAACAGCCCAGAGGTCTGACTTGTGGCCAGAATTCAATGAGGATGATGCTGTTTGTCTGGTCCACACCTGAGAGAACCAGTCTGGCCTGATCCCAGGTGAGTCAGAGCCAGCAAGAGCAGAGGATATTCCCTCAGGTGTCAGGCTGAGACGCTGCCCTGACCATCTGTGGCCAGCTCTGCAGGGCCATGGCAAGGGCTGCCTGCATGTCAGCAGGGCCATCCCCAGCCCTGGGCCACTCTGACCTCACACAACCCCAGGGAAAGCAAGGACAACCTGGGTTTGCCCCTCATGCCCACCCCATCCTTTCTCCATAGGATCATGTTTTGATTTTGATTTACCATAAGGCTGGAAGGGCGCAAGCAGTGTTTAGGTGGGGAAATGCAGCACTATTCTGTAAAAATTTGCAGAGCACAGATAACATCTTCTATGCTTTTCTGTCAAAAAAAAAAAAAATGATGATAATATTCTTTCCTCCCATTAAAACTTTCAACAGAGTGTTTTAATATTTTGTAGCAATTCTCCTGAAAAATAGTTTTCCTGTGTGCTCTCTGCAAAGCTGCATATGTGACCCCTGTTATGAAAACAGTGAGGTGACACTGACACCTCATCACATGTCCCTCTTCCACCAGGAACAGAGGGACAACAAGTACAAGGTGTTCTTATTTCCTCTCTATTCAGAATGCCATTGAAGTAAAATGTATCCAAAATAAACGTTAGGTCCAAAACTTATGGAGGAGACACAATTGAGGGAGCTTGAGATTGCAAGCAGATTTTCTGGGGAATAAAAATGCATCCTGGGGATGCTGCACCAGCCACCCCCATAGCCTGAGACAGATTCCTTCACTTGTGCTGAGCTGGACATGTCTCACCCAGGCTGCCACCAATCCTAAACCCTTGCAGCACTCAGCACTTAGAGATGATATCAACTACTCTTACCCCATTTGCTCTTGGTATCAGGATCTCTGGATCAGTCAGAAAGAGTCAGGGCAGCTTGTGTTGTTCTTATTCGGCTCTTCTGCCAAAGAAATGACCTTTTACGGGCCTTTAAGGGCTGGTTGGGTATGAGAATTCATATTTGATAAGGAAAAATCTCAGGGAAATATGGAAGTGTCTTCCTTTTTTTTTTTTAAATGTAGAATTAGGTGCATTATAACTGGACAATTCACCAGAGCCACTGCTTCCATTTGAATGAGCAGCATTACAGAGACCAAAATGCCTCCTCTGCTCTCCAGCAGGAATAAAAGTTCGTAAAAGCCTTTTTTTCTGCTGCTGAACCACCCACCCATAAGTTTTATTTACCTCTAAAACCCAGTAACCATATAATTCCTCGCAGCCTGCTCCCATATTACAGAAACAATGGTCCAGAACCAAAAAATGGAGCAGTGATTTAATCCCAGCTCTTGGATGCTGCCCACGAGCAGCGCGAAGAGCCGCAGTCGCCACCACGACTGAGCTGCATCTGGGCTGGGGCTCTGCCCTGCCCTGCACACAGAGACACTGATCAGGCATTCAGGAGCTCATCTGGCTTTTTGCAGCCTGCTTGTCCTTGTTTTCCACTGAAAATTGCACGTGAAAGAATGGAAGGATGGCCAGGCACTGGCAGAGGCTGCCCATGGAAGGGATCGAGTCACCATCCCCGGAGGCATTTAAAAGGTGTGCATTTGTGGCTCTTGGGGACATGGTTTGGTGGTGGGCTTGGCAGTGATGGGTTAATGATTGGAATCAATGATCTTAGAGGTCTTTTCCAAGCTAGAAATTCCATGATTCTTAGCTTTGGTGGCAGGGAAAGTCCATGGGGTTAGGAGCAAAAGCGCTTGGTCCATGAGAGAAGCAAAGCCTGACCAGAGCATTTCCATAGCAGGCACATCAAAGTTCCAAGAGCTGAAGAGCCAGCACATGTCATTAATGGCATTTCAATGCATTTTTTAAGGCCCTAAAATCCATTGACTTAAAAATAGAGCTTATATCCACAGATAAAAGCAGCGGGATGTGGGCACTGGTTAAAAGTACAGGATTGCTTTTATAAGCGATGGAGGAAATATCCTAATGAGCTGTGTGAGACTTGGGGCAGCAATAATTCAGGATGAATGGAGTTAAAGGTGATGTTACAGAGGATAGAGGCAGGAGTTCATGTTCTTGAAGCAGTTTGTTGCCAGAGCTTTAAATCTGTGGGAAAATTATGGCAAATGAGGGGGGAAACTGATGAAAAATTCTGCTGTATAAACCAGCTTGGACACTAAAAAAAGGCAAAATTTCACAATTGAAAAAAAAAGGAAAAAAAAAGAGCAACACTAAATGAGATCCGTGTACCCACATGTTGTGAATAAACACACAAAAAGCATGTAGGCACTGTTTGTTATATACACTGCTTTCTTAGGGAAGGCTCCTTGGGGAACCATCTGTTGCCTGAATTCCGATGGTGATGGGGCTGAGATCTCATCAGTGGCAATAAATCCGCCCTCTTGCACATCCAACCTTGTCACTGAGCAGAGGATTATGGTGACTAATGGCTCTCAGGTTAGCACCCAGCTCCAAGTGGACAGGTAGTTTGTATTCTGCATCAGATCTGTGGCTTTCTGGTAAAACAGTTTTCAAGCACAAATTTTCCATACAACGAAGATAATTCGACATCTTTTTGTTCTGAAATATTCCAGAAAATTTCACAGATTGTATAAACTCTGTAGCAAACCCACGGTTACTCCACTGATTTTTGGTAAAATCAAACACATCTGCAGCATGTTCACATACTCTGCATCTTTTATGCTTTTCACTGCAGAGTAATGTGAGGGTTTTGCACATAATTTCTTTAAGGGAATTCCTCAGCATGCCATAAATCTTTCTCATAAACTCGTGTATGGGGTGGACCAACTCCACAGCTAATTGATATACAGGCCAACATCCATGCTAGATTTTCCTGAGAAATATGTCCAGAGCTTTTATTAGTGAAATATTACAGGAACAACCGAGCCCAGGTACTTGAGGAATTTACTAAGGTCACATAAAATGTATTTTGTTTCCTTTAAACACACAAGACCCGATCTGTGCCCAGTTTTGTCCGTGGGATTTTTCTTCCATGGGTTGGAAAGAAATGGAAGCTGCAGAAGGCGTTGACCTCAGCGGTAAAACTGGTTCAAGATCCTCTTCTCCCTCTGGATGTCTTTTTTTATTTCTATTTACTCCCATCTTCACACTTCCACTCATGACCCCATCACTTATGAGTAAATACCTGTGGCTTGGGAGCAATTCCCTCCGAAGAGGCTTTGGCTGCTGGAGCTGGCACAGGGAGGGAGCACGGCTGGAATTTCAGCCTTGTTGGGATGGTTACTGAAACCTCTGCACAACACTTTGCCCAGCAAAGGTCACACCTGAGCAGCCTGGAGCCCTTCCCCTGGTAGGGAGAGGAGAGGCAGGGGTGAAGCCAGAGCAGGCAGGAGCAGAGGGGTCTGTCCCAAGGGAATTGCTGCTGGGGAAGGGAGCCTGCCGGTCACGGCCTCCTGGCTGAGGACACCAGATGCACGACAGCCAGGAGACAATTAAATATTGAAGAGCCAGCATTCAGCAGGCAGGGGAAAAGCAACATATCGACTCATTTAGCCTCTCCGAGGCGAAAGGTTTTGTGATATGGACAGGGAAAAACAAGGCGCTGTTCCTCTCTCCCATTTCCAGCACAGCAAAGTCACAGGAGGAGGCTCTGTGCAGGTATCGACCCTCCTGTGCTGGGTGTCACCGAGTTCCCAGCTCCTCACAGATTGCTTTTGGCAGCTCTGCTGCTGCTGCATGCAGACAAAGGCTTTGAGATTCTCTGGGGGCTGTGAGTGACCCGCTAACGCCACAACATCCGCATGGCAGGCAAGGCCTGGGGATACCTGCCGGGTTTGCTCCCTGCCCGTGGGAGAACAGGGGTGTTTCACAAGGAGAAACTGCGTCCCACTGACGCCTTCAGATCTCAGCCTTTATGTTTTTCAAATCCTGTCCTGCATTAGTGCATAACTCCAGACTCCACATAGAGTGTTAGTTACTGTCTTTGCATTCTGGTCAGACAAAACAATCCCTCCAGGCCTGAGATTCAAGGGCACCCTCACAGCCTCGGGCCCCAAAAATACAAAAATAAAAGTGAATTGGGGAGGAGCAAACTGGGGGAATGTGACTTCATTACCGGAAGCTGTAATTGGAGGATTAATGCCTGATATGGAAATAGACCAAATTTATAATTGCCTGAAAAACTTGTGACCACCTTCCATCTTGGGTGTAGCCCCTCTCAGAGCTTTGACTGCCCTTATTGAAGGACTTTAATAAATACTTACTTTTATTCCCTAACCTTCTCTAGCCTCTGTTCTAGGCAGCCACCCCAAGGCACCACCACAATTCTGCTTTATCCCCTTGGATTTCTAAGGAAATCTTTGCTGGGATTAGACCTTGGGAAGGTTCACGGCCTGTTGTGGGAGGGATGTTTTATCCCAAGCCATTCTGTTCAATCAAGAAGCTTTTCATTTTGCTAGAAACAACGTATTTCATTGCTGGCTGGGCAATAAGTGAATTCTAAAACAGAGTTATAATATGCTGGTAACAAAGGTTGAAGCTGTTATCGAATTTCATTACTTAACAATAGTCAGTTTTACAGAGGTGCAGTAAATAGTAAGTGCTGTTTAACTGGATATGTTTTACTGGATATGTTTTGTTCTTAACACTAGCAGAGTAATTTCTTTTTTAACATAAACCAGAATTTAATTGAAACCATACTCCAGCTTATACTTGTCCCACAGGTTAATGTGGTTTTCCCCTGCTCCCAAACTTAAAATTTACAAAACATTTCCTCCTTTTTTTGGTGCCTACACTCTCAACATTCACTCTCAGGGGTCTGCCACTTTCTGTAAATGATGGACTTTTTTTTTTCACCAAACCTTTGTGCAGTATCTTGTACCCTTCAAATAAAAATCAATGTTTTGTATCCTCTTGGGTTCCTTTTTCTCTGTCCACGAGTAACAATAATCAACAACCTCTATGCCTGGGTCAGGCCACTTTGAAACTGCAGTTCAAAAGCTCCCTGTTCTCCTTAAATGCCCTTTTGTCCTTTTTAAATGACTCTCAGATTTTTAACTTTTTTTTTTTCTTTCTGCAGAAAGGAAAAACCTGAACTTCTTCACTTAACTCTGCCAAAAGTAACTCCAATATGGGTAGATAACCCCTGTGGCAGTGAGGTTTGATTACTTCCCATAACCATTTCCATTTCTGAGAAGGTCAGACCCAAGACCCAGCTAAAGTAGCCAGGATCCAGGTGATTAGGGGAGCTCATCACCAAGCACAAGGCCAGGCTGGATGGGGCTCTGAGCAGCCCAAATGAAGTGAAGGTGTCACTGCCCATGCAGGGTGTGGAAACAAGATGGTCTTTAAGGTCCCTTCCAACCCAAACCTTTCCATGTTTCTGGCACCCCCACCTTTGTCTCCTGCTCTACTCTGTCCAGGATTGATGTGACACACACCCATCAGTCTTCAAAGAGAGGAGAAACCACCTTTGCACTGAATAGAGCAAACATCCTGCTGCAAAAAGCCACATTTGCCAGCTGACCTGGGTCCCCTCTATTCCCCTCATGATGATCCTTTTACAGTGTGTCAGGAACCAATTCTCTCCAATCCTGGCTTTAACCAGCCAGCTTGTCTCTGTGCAGGAGACTCCCTGCAGGGACCCACCAGGGAGGGATTTCTGAGCACTGCTCACACCAGCCAGCAGCAGGGACATCAGCAAGCAGCCCACAGCCCACAGGCTTGATTGAAAGCTGTGACCTGTTTGCTAAGGCCACAGCAATTGCAGTTTTAATTAACCTCTGCACTTTTCTGCAGCCAACAGGTAACTTATTTCACTTATTGACAGAATGAACCAGTTCTCACTCCCATCATAAACCCCAACAACAACCCCCTTCCCACCACCTGATTTAGAGGCAGGGCACATAAGGAGGGTAGGAAATGGGTGCCTTAATCACTCCTCCCCCACCAGCTTGTAGCTCTTGGTTTTACATGCTAACAACTTCCAGACTGGTCCCTTTCCATTACTGAGTGAAGACTGAGTGTTATAAATCCTTGTCATCTCTCAAATCCATGGCACGTTCATGCACTTTCAGCCATCAAAACACAAAAGGGTATCAGAGACATTTTGTGGGCACCCAGTCCTGCTCACACTAAAATAAATTCGAATTTTCCAGTCGGTTCTAATGGAGGTTGGGTCAGACCTCCTGGAGTGTAAAAATTACAATTTTCATGCTCAGATGGTTCCAAAATAGAGGATTTGCTTCAGCTTTGGAAAACCATACAGCCCTAGACTGGAAATAGGAAAATATTATGTAGATAATCAGATACGGAACTCTGACACTTGGATAAAAGTTCTCTTCAAATTTTTGCACACCTTTCAGTGAAAATAGATAAATAAGCCACTAATGTAATATCTGCTGGAGCATTTCAGGGAAAATAAATTTCTGGGGGTCATAGTTTATAAACAAACCAAAGCAGGTAACACTGGCAATTAAAAACCATTCTTGCTCTTTTCTGTCATGACCTGGATTGCTTTTTGTCTCTTCTCTGAATGGATCTCAATATTCCTGCTCTGATGGCTGCAAATCAGAGTCATGTCCTGGAGAAAGACAGTTCTGGCTGTCCATCCCCCTCAGGAGGGGAGAGCTGCCAGAGATCACACATTATCTTGTCCTCCACAGGTGGGAAAGGGACTCCAACTCTGGGCTGGGCTTCCCCACCAAAAGAGGGATGAAGGAGGTGCCTGGGAACTCCAGAGCTGGAGGACCTTTTATTGGATTTTCCTATTCTCTCTCTTCCCAGGGCCACCCAGCTGTTCCTTCTTGGATGTGGCTCACTTTCACAAATATTTAAGCTGTCACAAATATTTAAGCTGAGGAGCACAGGGAGCGCACGCGGCCTTTGGGGCTGCACTCCAGCAAGGCACGGAAGTAGCTGTGACCTAGGGAAGGGTTAGGGGGGATGGCGTGAGGAAGAGAACATCAAATGTTCCATTACAAGGCTGATTAGAGCTTCCTGAAAAAAGCAAAAGTTCCTTAATCATCCCTCAAGGTTGAGAGGTTGGCGCTGTATTCCCGCGTGCCCTGACCTTCTCCGGTTAGCGTGCTGCTGGTATTCCACTTCTGAAATATGAATTAGCTATTCATTATCATCACAGCCATTATTCTTCTGCAAGCCACCACAAAGGGGAAAAAAAAAAGTTGCTTCTTTTCACAGCAGACAAGGTCAATCTACTCTATCAGTCGACTAAGCCTGAATAATGTATAAAGTGTTTTCCACAGGAGGCTCTCGCAGCTGAGCAGGAGATAAGCAATGCATATCCATAAGGATGGACAGCCAGGAAAGATAATCTACCGCTTGGAAATGTTTGTACTGTGAGGTATTTGCTACATCTGCTTCAGCATCACCTGAATGAGTGGGCCTCTGTGGATAGAAACCTGATTCTGTTATCTCTTTGCTACAGTTCCCTCTCTCTAATAAGGTGGGAGTTGTGGTGCGGTTCATACCTGTGTGTGGAGACAGAGAAAGGGGGATTTCAGAGCAGGAAATATTTCTTTTATTATTCTTGTGGTTGGGATCAGCAATATCTGCATTTAGTGCCCAGGGATAGCCAGGTGAAGCTCAAAGGGAGAGGCAAAAACTTTCATTAGGCCAGCTAGAACAGTTCTTAAAGAAATCCAGAAGAACTTCTGGGCACAGGAGCCTTTCTGGAGGTTGGAAAAAATGGCCCAATTTTGTTGATGTTTCTCTTTAGTCCTGAGGAAGAGTCTGTGTGCCAAAAAAGCTTCCCTGCTTTTTGCAGCTGTATCACTTCACTCAAAATACTCTCTCACCTCTCCTTTCAAAGTGCCTCAATATATCCTCAGGGTATCATGACACAACAACATTACTGTTAATTACATTAACTCATCTCACATAATGAGAATTAATGAGAGTTCTGCCATTGTGAAAACAGTCAAGAGTGCAGCACAGCACTGAAGACATTCTTAGCATTTTTCTACTTGTTTGATGCTATTTCTATTACATTTATTAACTTAATTGTGGGACACACAAATGTGGCACACACACAGAAGTATCACTTTTCTCTGCCTGTGGTGATGAAGTTACAGCTTCATACAATAGGAATATGTGAAGTACAAGGATTGCAGTTTCAAGGGGCTCATTTCCTTCCTGTTTTCTCTGTTTCCCTGCCTAAAACCCTAATACAAACTTCAACTTCTTTGATTTTGACAGAGATATGTTGCCATAAAACCCCAATCCATTACAAATGGAAATCAAGGAAAAGGCTGAGTTGACTGAATTACTTAATTCTTCAGTGACTAGCAATGAATGTACTTATAAAAGCCTGATGCCACCAGAACTGCTGGTGTCCTGATATCTCTGCAGTTTGGGATGATGAGTTTGAGGTCAGCAGAAGGTAAATTCCTCGAAGGCCATGCAGCAGCAAGCCCACTTGAAGGGTTTGTTTAAATCTTCCCTGAAATTCCACTCTTATCCATATCCTTATCCCACAGCTCACACTGCATCTCAGTGCTACCCTAAAACCATTATGAGTGATTTCACAGGCGCTTGTGTAAATGATGAAAAATTGTAATTGCTGCCTGCATGGACGATAATAATAAATCAGATTTTTTTTCTCTGAGTGCTTTAGGTCAGGTTTGCTAACTCTCCATTTAACAACTCTCTCGTGATAAGGCTGCTCAGTCTCTGGGAGAGGGAGGGCTGTGGGATGTGTGTCAAAAAAAGAAGAGCAGCCTATTTCCACAGCCTTGTTCATTTCAGGTTATTCCTGCAGTAATAATGGAACTGTTAGGAAAAAAACAAATCTAAAAGAAGCAAAGTGATTATGGAATATCTGTGGTGGAAGAGACAGGACAAGCAGTGGGAGAATGATGTGGTCAGAAATAGGGTAGAACCAGCTCTTTAAGGCTTGCCTAGAAAGTTGGTACAAAAGGGATTATGCTTTCTGCAGATACCTGAGCTTACAAAGTCCTGACTTACCTTGAGGGAGGAAATGTGGAGTCTCTGCTTTTCTGATAAGTCAGCTGAAACTTATTTAATTTCTGAATTACTATTTAAGCAGCAAAATCAAGGAATTTAACCTCAACATAGGTTGTATGAAGTAAAATGTTATTTTATATCCACCCATATATTACACCCATCACTTTTCATACAGATACATTTCTCACTAATTATATTAATAGAAACTTAAGACAATAACTTAATCTAATTTTTAGAGGTTAAGAAAAACAAATTACTTTTTTCAGGCCCACAGGTTACCTGAAAATATTTTTTTTAGCTCAGCTGAACAGTGTTTTTTAAAAAAAAATTTTAATTTTGTCCATAGAAGAACAAGTTCCTCAGACAGTTTTTATTAGGATGTGCATGAGAACATCTATGGGAAATATATGGGAATTATATTATCAGCCATGTAGGCTGCAAAGGATAAGTCATTAGTTATGTCAGGTGCTTCCATGGTCTGGGTGCTCAAACATCCTGGTCATGGAACTTGCTCAATGCCCTTGTGCCCTGGTATTCCTGAAGGTCTTTTCCACAGAGAACACACGTCCTCAACAGGAGGAGAACAGAGCTGGGTGGTGAGTCTGGACACAGTCAGAAGTCAGAGTCAGACATACTGCACTTTTACTGTAGAACTTGAAAAGAGTTATTTTCTATTTTTCACTGGAAAAAATACACCTTTTTTTTTTTTTCCCTTATCAACTCTGCCTGTTTGGATAATTATATTCTAAATGAAAAAGAGGATTAGTTCTTTGATCAGCTGTCATTTTATCCCTACCTCCAGCATCTCAAGCACTGTTTCCTCCTTAATCATTCAGGAGTTTTCAGTGCCTTGAAGTGACTCAATAAATTCTTGAGGAGGCGTCAGGCCATGCAGAAGGTTTCAATACACTGATTTTTATTTATTATATGCTCGAAATGGTTTCTGAACAGAGAGAGAGCCATGCGTGGTTACATAAGAACTGAAGTACACGATAAGGAGAGCAGCTGTTTCTGTGACCAGGGCTCAGAGCCCTAATTGCCAGCTGGCATGTTTCTCCTTAATCTGCTGGAGATATTGACTTGCCAGGCTGAAATGTAGAGCTCTCCTGAACCCTGGGAGCATTGGGTGTGTAGCTCATCACTTCCTATGGAGTGAAATGCTAATTATGAATGGCGTTCCTCATTATCCGTGGAACACGGGCTGGTTTAAATGCCTGCTAATCTGAGACCCCAAATCCTGACTCAGGAATGACAATATCCAGGTTTGCCCCCACTGCTGCTACCTGGAGATAGCTTCCAGAGGTTACACCACCCAGATGGCAGCAGCAGCAGCATTATCTCTTTCCTGGTCAGGAAAGAGCTTGAAATGCTGTGGCAGGTCCTTGGCTGACCTGGCACTGCTGTACAAACCAGGTTTATAAATGCCCAGCAGTTTGTATGGATGCAAAAATGGCATTATTACTTTGGGTATGAAGTCCTCTGAATTTCAATGTAATAGAAACCTGAGAATGGTCTCTGTACAGAAATTAAGCACAGAAAACCCTGCTGAAAAAGTTTAAATGCATACCAGCCTGGCTAGGACAAAGAAAATACTATCCAGCAGCTGAGATAGGAGCAGAAATGGTGAGAGCCACTGCTGAGGGTGAAATCCTGCACAAAATAACTAAGGCTTTTAGTGCAGGATTAGCAAGCCAGCTTCTTCCCAGCATGTATTATAAATACATGGCTGGGTGTTTATTGCTACAAATTATATGCTTAGAGACACTAAACAGCAGTCTGTAATCTGGAATACAACATAATGTGGAAAAGGACATGCAAAAATGCTGTCAGTACCTGCATGCCAATTTATAGATGTTTATAAGCCTGAAAATTTGCAGCTTGGTGCATCATGCAATACACAGGTGTATTGGAATGCTTTACTCTCCAAAAAAAACCAGAAATCCAGTCTTGTCCTTCCCCCTCCCCCCGTATTTATATCATAACAAAATATTAGTAAAGAATTCACAAAGGTTAATTGAAGGTGCCCTGCACATTTTCAGGGGAGGTGGACAACAGCAATTTCAATTAATTTTGCAGAAACAGGCATTTTATGACAGATCTCTCATGTCCAGCAGGGAATCTCTGTACAGAGGGAGCACCAAACCAGACCAGGTATTTATCAGGACCTGCAGGCTGCCCTAAGTCAGGCAGAGAAGTGCCTTGGGCACTCACTTGATGAGCAGTGGAATAAGGAGATTTTCTGGGGTGAGTCTCTCTTTTGCTTAGAGAATTCCAAGCAGGACTGGAACCCAGTCAGCTGTCAAAATCTGTGTTTTTATGAAAATACAGTGGAAAACCCACACTCACTTTCTTACCCTTCTTGCCCTGATCGCTCCCCCAGCTCTCCCATGACTACCTTGCTGGTCAGGCTGTGGGCTGAATATTGAATATTGAATATTTAACCATTTTAGCAAAGCTCCAGCAAGACTCAGAGATGGAAAGCGAGTGGCTGGCCCCGAGGGCCAGCAATTAGAGCCCTCGTCTGACATGGCAGAGAGGAGATCGTTGTTTCTAGCCCAGAGAATGTCTAATAATAGTTCATAAAGCAGAGCATTGATCCCAGCTTGGGCTGTGAGGGTTGAGGATCCAGATGTGAGGACTCATAATCCAATAGATGCAACATTCCCATTTCTAAGCCTGAAGCAGTGCACAAGCTCAGCTTTATTTCATGCCAGTCTCTTTATCCTCCTGCACGGCTGGTTCTGTGGGAGGTAATTGAACAGCCAGCCATGGCATCATATATAAAAACACATGGAAATCCAGACAGCCACCAGCCTATGTGGCTTCACAAAGCTCAGCCCTTCTCTAGAGGACATTTGTCACGCCTAACTGGGAGAGATAAATTTTATTATTTCTGTCAGGTTTTTTTGCAGAAACCAGGATGTTGTTTAAACTGTAGTCTGGGTTTATAATCCTCAGGAAATGGCCAGTTAGGCATTTATGGATGACCATCCTGGCATGCCACATTGCTACATCAAGTAGCCTGGGCATCACTTATACCTCACACCACTCCATCCTTTCTTTGCTATATCTTTTAACCCAACAAAAAAGAAATTTCTATTGATTGAGAAAACCCAGCTGATGCTCTAACATGAAATTCAACACCCTGTACAACAAACATTTCATCGATCTGAAAACTCATCTCACAGTACTTTTTATTTTATCACTTGGTACTATTATTCTTGTTTCACTGCATGTGTGTTTCCTTCCTGAGTGTTGCACTCTTTGTTTCTATACAGCTTGTGTTATTCGAGTAATACAGGAAAGGGAATAACAATTAAAATTTACAGAAAGCAGTAATAGGAATGGATTGGTCCTACCAGAGAAATCCTGACAGTCCCAGTGACTCTCAGGTTTCCTGCAGGGTACACTGCAGGAAAAGTAAAATGCTCAGTGAAGGGGAATAAACGAGTTTGTCTTGGCACTGCACAGCTCCATGAGTCACCTTTCTGAGGAAAAAGAAGCAAAACTTTTAGCGCCTTCAACAACGCAAGTGCCTGATTCTTGTGCTGTATATAGAAACGAATTGGGGGCATAAAAATAGCATTTCCTCCTTCATTTCCTCCACCTTCTGCTCCCCGTGAAGCCTTGTCAAGGCAGCCAGTGGCTTTCTTCATTCCAAGGGACATCTGATTCCAATCTCTGAGTGTGTTTATGGAATTACTTTCATTTTTGGAGCATCTTTCTGAAGTAGCAGCCCTTCTCTGGACTGAATCTAAACTTTGGTCCTTCTGTGACTTTTCATTTCCGCAATAATAGAACAGGGTTGTAGATTCACAGAACAATTTGGGTTGGAAAGGACCTTGAAGAACATTTAGTTCCAAACCCCCAGCCATGGGCAGGGACACCTTCCACTGGACCAGGTTGCTCCAAACCCCATCCAACTTGGCCTTGGACACTTCCAAAGATGGGACGTCCTCAGTTTTTCTTCTACCCCTTGTCCTATCATATTACGACCTTGTGAACATTCCCTCCACCCTCTGTGCCCTTCACACCCATTACAGAGGTCCTGAGTCTCATCCTTGGCCTTCACCTTTGTTGCTTTATCCTCAAGAGTAGCTTTACTCTGGATTTTAAACAGAAATGCCGTGTCAGTGTGGACAGACTGTACACCTCACTCATCTACCAGCCTGCCTCAGCTCTTTCACCTGTAGACTCCCTGTGACTTCCCACCCTTCTGTATTCCAGTGATGAAATCACCCAGCTGGCTGAAAACACAAATGTCTGCAAGTCCCGGCCTGAGCTCTGTTTTGGGAGTCTCCTCCTCAGCTCTTTAACTTTAGCTGGAAGACTGGATCCTCCATAAATCTGGCAGGTCCTTGCCTTTTCACAAGGAGGTATTTCAGAAGTGGGAGGATTTGCCAGGCACAGAAAAAAACTGGGGGTTTGATGGCACTGAGTGTGGTGCTAGAGCCACTCAAAGGAGAGGTGCAAGGGCTGGTCAGATCCTCTGGGCCCTGAAACACTGTTGGGAAGGATACAGGAATCAATGGATCACAGAGCTGGGCATTGCCCAGAACAAAGTTTAAAACCAGGTAAGTTAGAAACCAAGGTAAGGAAATAAAACAACATAAGTAACCTTTAATCAGACTATGTCTGACTCCTCTGATACTGTTGTTACATTTAATTTCATTTCATTTTACAGAGAAACTCCACAAAATGAGGCTCATCAGCAAAAGCAGAACTTTGCTCTACTTCTGGATGGGTATTTGAAATCATTAGTAATTTCAAAAAGCAGGGCTAAAGTCCACTCTCACTTCAGTTTGTCATTGAAGAATATGCTGGAGGTTCAGATCTGAGCTGGTCTCACCCATCAAGCTTACAGCCTGCAATTTAGGTGAACCAGGTTGAATTTGGCATTCCTGGAATGACTATAGTGTCAAACCAAATGCTTTCATGCTGTGTTTGCAGTGTAAATATTTTTAAAAAAACACCAAAAAGCAACAAACAACCCAAACCCAACAGTCCAAATGTTCCCAACCCTATTTGCTGAAGAAACACAAACACAGAAAAGGCACAGAAACGTGCAGATCAAAGAAAATACAGGTATTCATGTGTTTCCCATCAGCTGCATGTTCTCATCCTTGAGTATTGGGCAGGAAACATGATGTGGATTTTTGTTTTGTTTTTTTTTTAATTTTCTTAATTTCACATTTTGTTTTCTTTTACTTCCAAAAGCATCCTGTGAAGAAATGAGAGTGGCAGGAGAGCTTGAAAGTCAGTAAGGAAGTTCCTTGGTGATTAATGCAGGGATTTGCCTTATGATACAGGAATCCAAATTTGGAGTCCACCTTCCAAATCAGGCAGAGCATGGATGGGAAGCTATCTGGGGTGGGGCAACAGCTGCAATTCCCAGAGGTTGCTAATCAGATTTATTTCCCAATGTGTTGGTCATTTCTCTGTCTCTTCCACTGCTACCAAAACCCTGTGATGCTGTATTTCAGCAGAGCCCTACAGGATTAAAGGAAAAGGGACTTGACTCTTCACACCAGCAGGGAATGGGATTACAAGGTCTGTTATGAACAGATTCCATTAGGATGTGGACAGTGAAGAGAAATGCATGAGCCATGGGAGCTTCTGCAAACTCAGGAATAATGAAAATACAAAGACCTATCAGGGTTTGCCAAGTGAGATTCTCAAGTTTTGGTACACAGAAGGCAGTGGTGAATATCCTGACCCACCATTTCTCTGGCTACACTCACTCTGACACTAATGGCACCATGATTTCATTCCTAGACTTTAGGCTGAGAGGGAAGCAACAAAAAGGATGACTGTTCCCCATCTGCAGACACTCATCTCTTTATAATAGCTTCATTCATCTTGCTGCAGAGGTCATCTGGTTTGTGCATTTCGTAATATTCCCAGGATTTGGGGGAGGAAGGGGCTGAGGAGAAAAAGATTCCATAAGAGAACTCATATTCCATAAAGAACAAGCCTTGTGAGAAGCTGTTGGATGATTTTGACCTTTCAAACATCTTTAGTTTGAACCCTGTGCTAGATTTAGATAGTGGTGCTTCCACAGCCCAAGCCTGTCCAATTTGCTCCATTTCAGTTTCAATTAGCATTTATTATGTCTTCCCTGAGCTATCATATAATGTGCATGTTACTGTTCGTGTTTTACAACAGTTTAGCAAAAAAAGAAAAAAAAATAATCAGTGTTTACAGTAGGTTAAGGAGCTGTTATTTCCAGTCTATAAATGGTTTAATGCGTGACTGCTCCCTGATTGTTAACTTGCTCTTGACAATAACTGCATAATCCCTATGTTATTTCACTGCTATTGACACACCAGGCCATAGATTTTCGTGTTGCCTCCTGTCACAGCCATGTCACTTGGGTGACCTTAATCCCATTAAGAACACATTCTGAAGTGTGCTGCGAACAAGTCCCTGGATGGAGCCAGGTCCCTTCACAGCGCCATGATTGCCGTCCAGTTTGTCATTTTGTGTCACCCGGCTGGCCTCACCCATCTGGGGTGCTCCCAGAACACTGTCTGCACTTTTGTTGGGATAGCACAACGTCCAGCAATCTGTTTGGAGAAGTAATAATGCCTCCAGCCCCTGGGGATGGCCACAACCCAGCCCATGGATTTGGGATCTGGGGCCAGGAGCGGTGTTGGCGCTGCTGACCGCTGTGATGGACTGTTCCCATCAGGGGCCACTGCAGCTGGATGCAATTTAAAGAAGTGCTCTAAACTCTCAGCTCCTGCAGTTCTGGGGGATAAGGAAAGCAAAAATATCGTAGTCTGAAGCCATATGTTTCTCAGCTGTCCCCCAGCACTCCCCAGCATGCCAGGCACACACTCCCCGAGCCATAAGCCAAGCTTGGACACAGAAAAAAATTTGGCAAAGCAAGGGAAAGAAACAGTGTATTTGAACTTAGTATATGCTGAGTGTAATGTCCAAATCCCCTCCAGCCATATCTCTTGACAGTAAAGCAGAGCATGCAGAAGCCTCGTGAGCCCTCGTGGGTCTAGGGAAACACAGTTGTACAAAAGAAACTTTTATTAATGTTGGGTGCCAAGCTCTAAGCAGAAGGAAAGTGAGTGTTAAAACAGATTGTGTTTATTCAGTTTAGCATAAAAGCAAAAGGCATGGCAAAAGCTACACTTTTCAAAGCACCAGAGCCTCCATGAAGGGGACAAGGCTCCTGTTAAAGGCCTCAACCAGCTAGAAGTTAAAGCCATGAAAACCAAATTTTTGGCTTTTGGAGAAGAAACTTGCTGCTGGCACAAACTGATGTAAAGCAACTCTTAAATGCCTTGCTCATCCAGAGCAGGTCCATATCCCAGCGTGCCTGTTCTCCTCTCCACTGTTCTCCTTTCAAAGGTTTCTGGCTTCCTTATAAAAACAGCTGACAAAGATGCTGCTGCCTGCTTGCACTTTGCACTGTTTCTGTAATTATTTGTATTATTAAACTCTGTGGGCAAATGGTTAGCAGCAGCATCAGGTTCTTCCTCATCAACGTGGGCTGTCATTTAAAGCTTTCAAAATTAACAGCCTCATTTTCTTCAGTTGAAGCAACAAACAAAAACCCCAGGGCAGAGGAATCCTTCCCCTGATAAAAACAGTCTCCACACACACATATTAAAAGCATGTTTCCACACCTTATATTCTAGATTAAAGCTTCACATTAAGTTTATAACCCCACCTGCAAAATTCTTGACCTATCTTTAATTTGGGAAAAAAAGGAAGAGGGAAAGGGAAAAGGTTAATAATAGGTTGAATAGATTTATTTCCTTTGTAGATTTGCAACACACTGAGTGACCAATGGAGTGGAATCCTCCAAATACCCAGGGAGGTTGATCTGCCATTGCATTTCTTTATGTTATGATGGGTATGATATTTGATGTTGACACAAACAGTCAAAGAGGAATAAAGAATTCAAACTCCTCAGGTACTTTCCAGCTGCTCACTTCCATTTTTTTGAAAGGGCACACTTTTCTTTCTTTATGTCGAATGTTCTCTTCCTATAGAGTTCTGAAGTCTTTCATGCAGTTTACTGACATTATTTATGTAATACTCTAAATAATTGAACCCTTTTCATTGGGGAAAAAAAATTGCAAAAGGTGAAAGCTGCTTGCTTTGGTCAATAAACACTCCTAGGACACAGGCACAATGTTCCTGTGTCTTAAAATGCATGCAGATCGATATCACAGTCTGACAAAATGCAAATATAAATTGACTTAATGAATTTATTTTGACTTGGACACGTCAGATTTGGTTTGTTCTACACCTACCATTAGGAAGTAATGGAAAGGATGAGGACATGTCACCCAGCACTCATCATTTTGAAAATTCACAAATAATGTGCTGAGCTGATGTCAAGCTCTGACCAAGTTTCAGCTGAACCGATGCCAATTCATGGGTTTGAGTGGAAGCCATGCAAAACTCAGTGGCTCAAACTGAATTTGGAGGCTCTCCAAAAGCATAACAGTCTCTAAACCAGCAATAACTCAAGCCAAGCCAGTGGAGTTCCACCCTTGTGAGGTGGGGCATGGAAATCCGAGCGAAGGGCGAGAAATGTCCACAGGCTAAAAAGCAGGAGGAGACAGCACCCCTCCTGCTTCCACAGGCCAAGCCTGGGTAGCTCTGCCAGGCACTTACTGCTTTCATCTGTCTGCAGCCTCCTTGCTACTCCTCACTTCCATTCATCTCCACTTCCCAACAGCAGCTCTCTGGAAAAGTTTTGGGAAGTGTCGGGATAAGAGGTGTTCTCACAGGATGAGAGGAGTGGTGTCGTCTCCACATTTCCTGAGGAATGTTTTCAGGAGGAAAATGCCTCCTGGCCCATTCTGGAGCACTCTGTGCTTTTTTTTTTGACAGAGGGATGATTGCAAAGAGAGCTTTTACCTGCAGCTCACAGCAGCATCCATCTCAGCAGAGCTCAGCAGTAACTAAACATTTGGTAGTGCTCTGACAGCCTGTGTCAAACAGTTATCAGCCTGCATAAATCTTTTGCATGGAAAACAGCCACTTTCGGGAAATCATTGTCAAAAATTGCACCTTTGCTGGCAAGAGCTTTCCAGGGGAACACATTGTTTTTTGGGGGAGTAACATTTGAGTGTATCTAGAGGAACAACCTCTCAATATCCAGCACACAAATATGAGCACATTGAGACAACGCCTAATACTGGAGGAACAATTTTAACACAGAATCTGAAAGTACAAACCACTGCTTCAAGCAATTTTCTCTGAACCTAGCAAAGTAAAGACTGCACCATAAAAAAGACTGAAACAACACTGAAAAGGCACACAACAAACTTTATACAGACCAGGTTCTTTAAATCCTGACAGAGAACTTTCTGAATTTCAGGTTCTGAATCTAAGCAGGATGCAGAGACCCTCATTTCATTTCATTTCATTTCATGTCCAAGGTCTATGCTTTTTGTGGTATCAGAACTTAGGTCTTTGAAAATCTGAAATATCCATGAAAGGTTTGGAGGTTTTTTTTCCCCCTCTGAACTTGAAAACACCCTGAAAAAGTAAATCTGAGAGGTATAAACTATCCAACCTGTTTTTCTTTTCCCTTCTTCCTTTATTTTAATGAGATAAGGTCATAAAAATGACAACTTCAGTACTGACTTAAACTGGAATTCTGTTGGCTTTTCCCATCTTCACTGTCAGGTTTTCCTTGACCACTTTGATTATTCAGTGGCACATTCCTTGTGAAAATAAACACACAGCTGGCACCCAGCAGTGCATGAGTAGCAGTTGAGCTCAGGTCTGTGCAGTGCACAAATCTGAGCTGTTATTTCATTATCTGAGAAATATAACAGGATCAGACAATTCCAAACTGCTATAGGTGTCAAATATATATGACCATGCCTGCACTTGGCATAATGTAATTGCACTCCAGGAATTTATCTTTTACTGTGTTTTGATTGTATAATGTTATTCTAAGCTAAAACTTTTCCCACCTCTCATACCAATCCAGCTTTGCATTTTTTATTGGGTGCTACCTGAATAACTGACTAGGGAGAAAAAAAAAATGGAAAGATGATGTGATTCTTTGTCAGAGCCCTGTGAGCCAGAGATTTTTCTTTTTTTTTTTTCATTTTTGGAAGTATTCATTTAATTTCTTAGTTATGAAAATCTACGAGCTAGATACAGAAGGAAATAAATCCTTCCTTCCCTCCCTGGAACATGTGAGGCTGCCCTCTGGACCACCCTCAGCTGCAGCTCCCCAGTGGCAAGGATGAAGCAGGCTCTGAGTGCCCTACCTGGCTCCCAGCTGCAGTGCTGGGGGGAGAACCCTGCCACAGGCTGGGAGATGCTCCCAAAGCAAGCCCAGATGCCACTTCTGCTCACATTCCCCCTCAGAGGCCTTTCCTCCCTCTAAAAGGACGTGTGTGGCTTGGGAAAAGCATTCCCCACAGCAGCTGTGAGCGAGGGGACTGTCCCAGCCTGACAACACGTGGGTTTATTTGTGTTTCCTGGGCAGCACACGAGGGACTGGGACCAGAACAATCTGGCACCCCTGGGCACTGCCAGGCATGAGAAAATGCTCTGACAGAGCCCACAGATGCTGTTCCTCCTGTGAAAATCACTGAGGCTTTGCTCAAGTTCAGATTGCTGTAAGATTGCATCTCTCCCTGGTATTTATCCTCCAGAGCTTTTCCATGGCACCCTCCAAAAGGGGCACCTCCCATGTGGCCATGTTTCCCTGATGGCCTTTAAAGTGAGCTTAAAGATGTAAAGGTGGCCCTCCAACTCAGTCTAAACAATGAAACTAAACAAAACACTGTGTTAATATCACCACAAAATACATCTGTAAATGCTAACACTTTATTAAAAACCTGCTGAAGCATCAGCACTTTCACATTCAAGCACAAGAAACAGCTCAGGCTATGGGGAAGGGAAAAGTGTGATGTGGACTTGGAGCCAATGATCTTAAGAAGTCTTTTCCAACTTTAACAATTCTGTGATTCCATGGGAGGACTGGACTTGCAGCCAGAGGCACCAGAACCTGTCCCTGGGAATGACTTAGGGATGGTCCCCACACTCCCTTCTCAGTGGCCTGAACACCCTCCTGTAACTGGGCCCGGTAAATAGCTGTGACATTGTTAAAAAGCACAGATCAGGGATGGACTTTGGCCATGAAACCTCGTGTGCCATTAGCCCTTGAGGAGCAGCATTGAGAAGAACATCCCATGCCTAAGCTGCATTAACTGGAAATTCAAAGTCAAAAGTTGTTGGGTCTTTGAAAGGGATTAATGGACCAAACACCACGAGGAAATCTCAGTAATAAATCCATGCTACAACAGCAGCTGTAGTTCTGTAGCTGAAGATTTAGTTTGCTATAAAAAAAATCATAAAAGTAGTATATCTCATGTGTTTAGGCAAAAGGTGGTACAGACCAAAGTACAAATGTGTCTCAAAAGTTTTAAAAGCAGGGAATAGAGGGAAAAGGAGTTGCTATTGGAGCCACACCTTCTAAATATAGTTCAGCATGCAGAAGAGAGCTTAAACATCTGCCAGACTCTAAATTTAGGAGAGTCCCAGGGCCTGTCCATGCCTGTACACCTTGCACTGTGATGGGATAAAGAGTGCATGGCCAAACAGGAGCTGAACTGCAGAGTTATCCTGAGGCACAACCATGCCCTCCCTGCTCCTCTGCAGCTCCTTACCCACACAGATACTTCTTCAGCCCTAAACCTCTCCTGGAGGGTCTCCAAAGTAAAACTGAGTGCAGTGTATAAATACCCTGCTGACCTGGCTGGGTGTTAATGGCTTTTTACATCCCTGTAAGCACATTCATCTCTCTATGGCGAATTCAAAGCTGCACCAGAGGCTCAGCAACCAGGGGCAAGGTTACAGAAATATTAGCACTCCAATTGATACACAGGGGAGAAGATGAAGGCTCAGGGAGCCTCTGACAGGAATTGTCTCATTAAAAAAAGCTTTTAAAAATTCATTCAGCTTTTTTTATTATTGCTATTTTCGTTTGGACAAGCTTTGAGTGAAGGCAGGAAAAAAAACACAATTAAATTGTTTCAAACTACACAGAACACTCCATGTGCCATTCCAGATGAAGAGGCAATCCTGTTCAACCAGAACTCGCACATCTTTCTCACTCAGTGCAACTAAAGCATTAAAATTATTTCCTTGCCATTCATTCACAGGGCTGTGTTGGCCTTTCCTAGTCCTGTATCTGGGATGAGGAGATGAATTGCACGAGGAGTGGTCCTCTTCCAAAAAAAAAAATGTAGCAGTGTGTACATTGCTGGGTTATCCTGATCTTCTGCAGGTTTGGATGAGAAATAACCCCACAGAGCTCACCCCAACACACCCAGAAGAAATTTATGCAATTTGTACAGTTTATGAAGTGACAGCCAGGGTGTTGCAGCAGCCACACAGCATCCTGGTCGATAGCACATTTTAAACCCCCCTCCTCTCTGAGCAGAGTTGGTGCCCATGAAAGCAGGGTGTCCTAGGTGTGATCACACTTCATGGTTCTATGAGGCACGTGCTGTTTTTAGCTTGGTTTCTCCTTCATTCCCCTTGCACACACTGCCTGTTGTTCTGCTGCTCAGCATCCCCCAGGTGACTTTGAGGCTGCAGTGTGTTGGTGACAGCCACTTGCTGGGCTGGCCTTAAATCCACCCTGTCCCACCCCATTTGAGCTACAAACAGACACTGACAGCCCGTGGTCATGGGCAGAAAATGGGAATGGTTCAAAGCCATTTCTCCCCATAAAGCATAAAACAGGGGAAAGAACTCATTAGGGTGAAACGCCACATTCAGAGCAGCGAAAGTGAAATGTGGTGTTGATGTGCTGGCTGTGGGCAAGGAGAGAGGCAGGCTGCTACTGTAGCAACATTTATTGTCCTGAAATGAGGCAGAAAGGTGCAATAGCAGTGTGAGAGCTGCAGAAAAGATGCTGTCTCCTCAATACACTGGTTTTCTCCTCCAGCCCCTGCTAGGTGCAGATGTTATTCCCTCTAACACAGAGAGCTGGGCATGACCCTGGCGAAAAAAAAAAAAAAAAAAATAAAAGGCAAGGGACCCAAATTATCAAACAGCTTCTAGCATCCCTGGTTCCTGCTTCTTCTTTTCCTCTCTTCCTTTACCAGGCCTATTCCACCACACTGGAATGCCACCAAACATCCCAGAGGGATCAGTGCCTTTCCCCTGCACATCCAAGGAGCCAGACCAGGAGTAGTCTCCTCCATCCATCCACAGGAGATCCAGACTGAAGAGGTAATGCTTAGTGTGGCCAAAAAAAAGGCATTTAAGGATAAGCTTTGCTGTAAAAGTGCTCACTTGTCATCTGCTCCTGAAAAGGGGACTCATCAGACCCAAGTGCACTTTTTTAGAGATGCACAAAAGTGAAACCTTCCAAGACTTTTGATACAGCATAATTTCTTTGCTGCAAATCACCTCTTATGAAAATGATCCACTAATTACATTTGCTTTCCTAACAGCAACTTTGCTCTGCAACACGAGAAACATCTTGCCAATTTTGCATAACCTATCTTTTGGCAAATACGCTGCTTTTTTCAGCAGAGCTTTTGGGAAAACTGGGAATGAGAACACCTCCCCCAGCCCCATTGTCTCATCCCCCAGCACCAATATCTCAGGATGCAGAGACAGGAGCAGGCTGTGAGCTGCCTTAGCACTTTATTGCCCTTCAAACTATAGCTGGGCTGCCTTAAATTATGTCAAAAACACCAGCTCCCTGAGACAAAAAATATGACCAAGGCTTATGGGGCTGCAGAGAAGCTTCATCCATGCCCCTTGCTTCTGCACCTTTCCTTAAAGAAGGGAGGATGGATGCAGAGGCTGGCTCACCTGCCAAGGTGTGCAAAACAGGCTTCATGGAGCTACAGGTGAGGTTGGGTGTGAGCTCACCTGAACCTTTGCTGCTGGTACAAAACCCATCATTTTTGTGACTCCGCGGATGCTTGGGGTTTATTTCGTGTGCGTGATTAACAAGGGCCCTTCTGAAGTCCCAGGCATAAGAATTTACAGCAGGGCATTAAAACATCCGTGCTCAAGCACTCAGAGCAGAGCTGCCCTTGCTGAAGGACTCCCAGATCCCCCACTCCCCCTCCAGCTGTCCCATGGAGATGGAGGGAATTGAGGGGAATGCAAGAAGGGTTTGGAGTGCCTTGGTGCAATGCTATCAGCTCCATTCCTAGATGCCCTGTGGCTTTACTACATGTATTCATTGTTAACTTTCAACATCAGCTTATTATAGAGAAAGTGGATGTCTTGAGGGCTAAATTTGGAATTGCTGAAGCAAGAAAATTCTAAAATTGCAGTTGCAGCCTACTGAAACATTGGATTTGCTCTCTAATTAAAATTTCTCCTATAAACTTGAGCTACTTCAGCATGCAGAGCATTTTCCCTCTCTCTTTCTCTGCCTAATGTTTATACATTCAGCCTCTGCAGAAGATTAATACAGCTTTCTTTTTGGAGACCACCCCATTTTAATAGCAGCATGGTCTTTTTCAGCTGCAGTCCGTGTCACCAGAATGGTTTGGGCGTTTCCCAACCTCCAACTGACATAAATTTTCTGTAGTGCATGGGATTAGGAAGTTTATATATATTAAGGAGTTTATATATATTAAGGAGTTTATATACATTAAGGAATTTATATTATATATGTGTGTGTGTGTGTATTATATGAGTTTATATATATTTGCATTTGTAGCTATATGCACACATACATATGTATGCAATGTTCATATTATTTATAACTAATATTAAGACCACACCTGGGCAATAGAGGAACAATTTTTTTTCTTTTTTTTTCTGTCCAGAAGGAGGTTTGTACCTGCTATGAATCACTCCCTGTGTGCAGCTGGATCTTCTTCTGCAACAACAACAAAAAAAAAAATGACACACACATCTCCAACAGTGATGCCACAATGGTGATTCACATCTATTTATATTCGATTTCCTCTTCTGCCAGTGGTGCCACAGTTCCCTTTGCCCTTCCCCCTCCCCTTCCAGGTTGCCTCAGTGCTGATTGTTGCCATCACAAATGGCAATGAGAGGCTGTGTGAGGCAGGCAGAATTAAAGGGCTTTAATGAACTGCCCGTGCCACTGCGGGCTGCCCTCGCTGCGGCTCCAGGAGATCAATTAAAACATTCCCACCACAGAAAAAGTTATAGGAAGGGTGTTTTAAGTGAGGAAAGGCAATATCTGAGAGAACACACAGCTCCAGGCTTTGGTCTGGAGGAGCAAAGTGGAATGCTCAATGGTTTTGCAGCCATCTCCAGCTGTCGATCAGGGCTGTGCCATCCGCTACTGGCTGAAGCAGCAGAATAAAGTCAGCGTGGTTTCCAAATATATTATCTTCCTACAGTAATGCACAGCCACAGAAAAAGTGATGAGGTTTTAGAAACAAGAGCTGCAGAAGGACTCTGAGGGCATTGTGCAATCAGAACAGTGAATGCTCTGGCTATTATTTGAGCTGCTCTGGAGTGAAAGCAGCAGAAAGCTGATGAACTGCACCGGTCCCATCACAATACAGCTCTGCCTGTAGTTCATAAATGTCCTCCTTCCCAAAAAATTCCTGGCATTTTTATAGCTAGGCTTGCAACACTGATTTCAGCATTTCAATTCTGCGTGCAGAAATACATTATCATGGAATCACAGTATGGTTTTGGGTTGGAAGGGAACTTAAAGACCATCTCATTCCAAGGCAGGGCCACCTCCCACTAGACCAGGTTGTTCAAAAGCCCTATCCAACCTGGCCTTGGGGACTTGCAGGGATGAAGCATGCACAGCTTCTCTGGGCAGCCTCTTCCAGTGCCTCACCATGCTCACATCACTCATTCACACATATTTCATACATCCTCTGTGGTGACTGCAAGTATTCTGTGAGCTGTAAGGTTTGGGAAGCAAAGAGTCTTGCTGTCAGTTTGTTTATCTGTCACTAAATGCCACCCTGGCAGTTCTGGAAGTGTTCCTGAGGGTAAGTCAGGGAAACATTTGTCTCCAGCAATCTCTGCTGAACTTTGACTGCTCAGGAGAAGCCCCTGGCTGTGAAATTTTACGTGGTTCCCAACCCATGACAGGAGATGACAACTGATTGAGATCCTGATCCCAGTCTGGATGGGAGCACAAGCATTTCTGACACATCCCATGTCCAGTCTGAGGTCTAGAAATGCTTGTGTAGATAGCCTGGGACATCATTCTCTGGCCACTAGAAAATCTCCACTGCCCAGATTTCCTCACAAAGCAAAGGAGACTTGTTCTGCTTTAAGCCACCCTCAATTTACTAAAGCTTATTCTGAACTTGTAAGTACAAAATTACCCTTTCACCAGAGAGAAGAGAGTGAAAAACACCAGCGTGATTGTTTTCATAAATAATGAAAGCAAAATCTCCACCACACGCTCAGCAGTGAGCTGTTTTTATCTGAGAGAGAAGAAGATTTGGTCGGTGAATTCATCGCTCTAGGAGACCCATCCAGGCTGTCAGGGACACAAATAAAACACAGCCAGCACACACAGGAGGGGAGGCAGAGGAAAGAGAGAAAACTGAACCAGTTATTTTTAACTGCCATTAATATTACAAGAGGGACAAAGCTTTGGAATTCAGAGCAGTGTTCTCTTTAATGCCAGTAAAATGGTAGCTAATGAGAGATGTCATATCAAGAATAACACAAAATGAAGGCAAGGACAGATATCTTATTAAGAAAACCACAGCACCAATTATAT
The DNA here is from genome assembly GCA_013400955.1 of Drymodes brunneopygia. Taxonomy (NCBI): domain Eukaryota; kingdom Metazoa; phylum Chordata; class Aves; order Passeriformes; family Petroicidae; genus Drymodes; species Drymodes brunneopygia. The sequence goes on along the minus strand of VZTZ01042024.1, from coordinate 927,293 downwards.
ATAAAAGAATTATTGTGAGGCTATGAATAAAATCTTGATTTAATACAAATAACAGACATTCCTGTACTTCATGTCTCTTGGTTCTACAAGAGCATAGACATTTCCAAGAAGAAGAGGTGGTTTGCTAAGAAAGACAAGCCACTGAGCATTTATTTCTCAGCTCAGATCCCCAAAACAGACTCATTTACTTCACGCCACTGATTGGGATGACAACTTTGCAGTATCAAAGATGCTTTACAAAATGTTTGCAAAGAGTAAAAAGAGAACATGATTCCCATCATCTTCGAGCTCTGATAAAGAGGTTGTTCAAAAATTCAGATGCTAATTTGAATGAGTGGCATCAAAACCACCTGCACATGTTTACTTTCTGTGGAGAGACGGAAAACATAACATAGCTGGGATCATGTCATCTGAACGTAATTTCAAAGCCCCAGATGTCCCTGGGAAATGCTCCCTCCCAACTGGTGTCTGGCAAACATTTCACCCAGGGAAGTCAACACCTAAGTGATGTCCCCTTGCCTGCTTTGTGTGCTTTCTATCAGACAATTTAACAACTTCTTGTTGAAAGGACTGAGACAAAGCAGAACCCAAAATTTACCGGTGGTGTAAGCATTTCCTAAAAACTTCCACTAGAAGCTGTGTGTTTCTCCAGCTTCATCAGAGTTGATCAATCAACCTATTCATGCATCTTTCTATCTGTCATAAAACAGCTTTTGATAAGGGAAGCATCTGTTGTTCCTTTCTTTCCAACCACCGTTCCTGAGAGATTATCCTCCCAATGGGCTTTTCTTCCCAAACACTTGCGATAATAAATTTAATTAATATCACTAGACTACAGGAAAAAGGCAGTATCCTATCTGATAATCACAATTACATAACTCAAGTATTAACCAGGCTGCAAGGAAGCAAATATTCACAGCAGATTTGTTCACAAACCATCTATTGATGAAAAGATGACGATAGTCAACCGTGAATATTAATTTACAGGCTATCTGTGAACACACAGACAGGACTAATTAAAGATGCTTATCTCCTGAATGACTTGCTCATCTCTGGTAATTCCTGTTCTTACTGTCAAACAAAACAGTTGTACAGGCACCTTCCTAATTTCAGGCCACTCCACTATAAAAATTATCAGCCGGTGATGTACGGCATGAAAACCACAATGCTTTGTAAATACAGCCCTTTTAAAATAACAGGCAAACAAATGCTTCTGAATGAAGTTGTCCCTCCCCTAGGCTCCCATTTCTGAGGTGAATTAGCATTTATTAACGTAAGCATTTGTGGTGGCCACTCAATTGGATCAGGAGACTGACCTGGGTTAAAACAAACCTGGACAAGACAAACAAAGTTCCAGCATGGATTTCAAGGATTATCCCCATTTCTCCTGGGTGAGGCAATTCAGTCTCTTGAAGAGCACCATTCTATCTACTTGAAAGGAAGAAAGTTTCTAATTTTAATTCTGAAATGAAATGAAACTTCTTACATCCAGTCTTGTAGAGAAGAGTTACTATTTTTCAGGTAAAATATGCTCAAGTTTCAATAGTTGATACATTTTTCTTCCATAGCTTTGTAAACCTGAAACTCCAGCAGGCTCCAATTTCCTAAGGACATGCCCAACCTGGGGGAATTCCCTGGGCAGATGAGATCTTCCTGCATTACCTCAGCTCTGCTCTAGTGGAGGGAGGCAGCCAGAGAGAAGGGATTAAAGCTCAACCTCTCCCTGTCCTTCACGGCCTCTTGCTGTGTGCACAGTCCCCCAGGAGTCAGGCAGGTAAACCCAATTTACAGCAGCCCCAGGGCAGCCCATCATTATCTCAGAGGCCATCCCACACTCCAGACACTCCTGAGGTGAGAAAAGCAAGTAGGTGGCCATCAGACACCTTTCCCTTTTCGCTCAGGAGGAGATTAATTATTCCTGTGGAAGCACTCTGACTTGTGAAGCCACGATCCCACAAACGGGAAACACTGAACTGAAAATAAACCATAACTATGTTTTTGTTTAAAATCCTGGTTCCTAACAAAGCTATAAATAACATCAAAGAAATCAGCAAGGACAGAGCCCTAATTCCTAGGTAACAAACCATTTCTATGTAGTATTAGTTTCTGGGAATTCCTTCACACAGACAGACTTGAGGGTGACCGATCTTCTCTGATTTTTTCTCATGTGGAATCTAGATTGAATATGCTTTGAAATAGAAATAGTAACGAAGTCATAAAAGATGCAGAAATGAAGGAGAGCCAGAAAGGGAAACATAAGGAGAGGATTCAGGGTGATGAACAAGTTGGTAATTTCAAAATGACATGAGGTTGGGTTTGCCACTGATAGCCCCCTAAAAAGAAGAAACCCCACAACAACCCCAGTAGTTTGTTGGTAAAAATGCTGTCAGAGAAGGCAGCTGATGAAAATGGAGCTCAGCACAAGGCAAAAGCCATTGCAGAGAGTAATTCAAGGCCATGTGAGGCAGAACAGAACTTTCAGCTTGTGGACTCCACACCCCAGCACTGGAGAATTGTGCCTGTTGTTCTCTCAGTGCCATTTTTTTCCTCTTTGTGCCCATTTTAAGCCTCCCCAAGGTACAATCCCTCTCAGACACTTCTCTTGCAAGTCTTTCTATGACCAATTAAAGTTTCCCAATAAGAAATTCTTGTTTCTTCCCAGTGAAATATGGAAAAATTCAGTTTGTTAGCCATAAATAAATTCCATTGCACTATGAGTATTCCACACTGAAGTTTTGCATGGCCTACATGCAGCTATGAAGACATTCCTGAGAGACCTTGCTACAAAATATATTCAGTTTTTGCATTTGATTTTTAAATCCAAGTGAAAGAAAATCTTGCTTTATTATTGAACATGTTATTGAACTAGTTTTCCTACAAATGGCATACCCAACACTTAAACTGGCTAAAAAGGGAACTGCCTGTGCGCACCACCCATTCACCTTCTCTGGCTTTCCCCATGACCAACAAGAGGCAATATATGGGGATTATTTTGCATTTTACTGCTAGGATATTATTATAGTGATATGTTACAGTGTGAAATGCTATAAAGAAATATTTCCCATATCTCTTCTAAATTAATTTCTTAAATTTAATTGTTTTCTATTGAGCAAAATAGGAGTTCATGACTCACTTCTTTGATGTCATCCTTTGGTTTATATTTCTCCCCCTCTCCAAATGTAATTAATATTAATATTTTAAATTGCTTCTAACATAGAAGACCCCTGTGTCTTTAATCATGCTCATTTCTGGATCTGTTTAAATTCTTCTCTTTTTTTTTTCCAGTCACAGGACATGACTGAAATGTTAATGCTGTCTGCAAAATGGTTGTGTGCCACTGCTTCACCACCATGTAATGACATTCTGCTATCATTTGGCTTTGCTGCCTGTTGTTATGCCTCCAGAAGTGTTTCTATATATCCACAGCAGCATAATAAATGAAAAAAAAAAAAACCCACCAGAAAACTGGAAAATCTTATGAANGTCATCAGGGACTGTGGAAGGGGCAAGACCCAGCTGCTGGGCAGGCAAATGCTCAAGCAGGAGAGGATTCCATGAGTCCAAACTAATTTCTCTGCCCCAGGAGTTTGGGAGCCGCCTTGCTCTCCTTCCCATCAGGAGATGTTGGAGGGCACCTGGCAGCACAGCAACCACTGCACATCAGCCCTGGGGAGCTGGGAGGGGACACAGGGAGGGGGATGCTTTTGTCCTTGCCTGATAATGGCATCATGAAATCATTTAGGTTGGACAAGACCTCCAGGACTGAGTCCAGCTGATAAGCCAGCTCTGCCAAGCCCAGCTCTGAGCCACGTCCCCGAGCACCACATGCACTCAGATCCAGCACATCCCTGGGGACTCCTGGCCTCCACTCCAGGCTGCTGCTCAGAAATTACACACAAGGCAATCTAATCCCAGAAACATTTTTTCCTCTGCTAATTTCTCACACGGAGTACTAGAAAACATGCTTTTCATTAGCTTTATCTTTTTTGAGAAGCTAATGAAACTATGGAGGCTTCAAATTTCACCAGATGCCAGCCAAAAGTTTGGTTTCCGTGCCCAACTGAAAAAAATGAAGTGGTGCCAGTGAGTGCACCTCAAGGCAAACTGTTTTAAAACTAATTTGTATGGGAAGAAACTGCAGCAGTGACTGTACAATGGCAATTGTTCAATTAACAGCACAACAATTAAAAGAACCATTGATTCATCAGCAAAAAAAAAGTGATACTTTTTTTGTAATTCCAACAGAATGAGCCATTTTTATTGGTGTGGGAACTCTTGACTTGAGCTAATTATTTTCTGTCTTGAGACCCTCCCATCAGCCTCTTTTTGGCACTCCATTTCAGGCAANGAAAAAAAAAAAAATCCACCCGGAAACTGGAAAATGTTAATAAGGAATGTTTTCAGGGGAGAAAGAAAGCACAGGCACCAGGCAGTTTTGTCACCCTGAAGATTCCTGTCTGAAGCTCAGAGCTGAAGGAATTGCTCAGTCTGTACAAATTTTTATAAAATCAAAATTAAATTGAAATTTAAATACAATTTAAAAAATTTAAAATGAAATAAAATTATTAGATTAAACTTTACCAGCCTGGCACCTTCCACAAAGACCTTGTACACCAGTGGATGTTAAAGATGCTGTACAAACACACTGGTGGAGCACTGGCTCTCCTACCAAAGCCCTTTGCCTCTGGGTCCTTGAAGAAGCTTTTGATAAAACAAGCCTTGTTAACCACGAGTTACTGTGCTAAATGCCTGCTTCTTTGTGAGCAGGGTGAATTGCTGGCTGCTGCACCAGGGGTTCCTCAGAGCACTGGGTGAGATCTCACCCAAAGAGTGCTCTGGGCAGGTTTATCCATCGCCAGCCCACAGGACAAAGCTGCTCCATGGGCACCGCTCCCTCTGATTTGATGCCAGGCACAATCCTTGTGCTAAAGAGGGATTTTGAAAAGGAACATGTCTTTTGGCCCCAGCTGGAATCAATAGATGGCTTCTGTCTTGTCATCAGGGACTGTGGAAGGGGCAAGACCCAGCTGCTGGGCAGGCAAATGCTCAAGCAGGAGAGGATTCCATGAGTCCAAACTAATTTCTCTGCCCCAGGAGTTTGGGAGCCGCCTTGCTCTCCTTCCCATCAGGAGATGTTGGAGGGCACCTGGCAGCACAGCAACCACTGCACATCAGCCCTGGGGAGCTGGGAGGGGACACAGGGAGGGGGATGCTTTTGTCCTTGCCTGATAATGGCATCATGAAATCATTTAGGTTGGACAAGACCTCCAGGACTGAGTCCAGCTGATAAGCCAGCTCTGCCAAGCCCAGCTCTGAGCCACGTCCCCGAGCACCACATGCACTCAGATCCAGCACATCCCTGGGGACTCCTGGCCTCCACTCCAGGCTGCTGCTCAGAAATTACACACAAGGCAATCTAATCCCAGAAATATTTTTTCCTCTGCTAATTTCTCACACGGAGTACTAGAAAACATGCTTTTCATTAGCTTTATCTTTTTTGAGAAGCTAATGAAACTATGGAGGCTTCAAATTTCACCAGATGCCAGCCAAAAGTTTGGTTTCCGTGCCCAACTGAAAAAAATGAAGTGGTGCCAGTGAGTGCACCTCAAGGCAAACTGTTTTAAAACTAATTTGTATGGGAAGAAACTGCAGCAGTGACTGTACAATGGCAATTGTTCAATTAACAGCACAACAATTAAAAGAACCATTGATTCATCAGCAAAAAAAAAGTGATACTTTTTTTGTAATTCCAACAGAATGAGCCATTTTTATTGGTGTGGGAACTCTTGACTTGAGCTAATTATTTTCTGTCTTGAGACCCTCCCATCAGCCTCTTTTTGGCACTCCATTTCAGGCAATTACAATGTCTGTAGCAAAAACAGGCTGCCAAAAATGACAACTGGAAAAAAAAAAACCTGCCCCTTTTAGAGAAAATGACTCAGCAAATTCTGCTCTTTTCAGTATTAAAAATCCTCATTTTTCACAAACCCACTACCTCACAGTGACTTTAAACTTCCTGACAAGAATTATTTACAAGCTTGGTGTTTGGGAACAGCCCAAAGAATGGCATTTCGTGTGACAGGGCTTGATATTTTTGCCTGTGATTATGGGAATTTTGTCTTATTCCTCACCTAAATGTTGATATGGGCACCAAAGATAACAGTCACTGCCAAAAATAGCAGTTTCCTGTTGGACATCCATACCTTGGCTTTCCATGGTGCCTTTACTACACACCAAGTTTCACAGTCACTTAACAATAGAGGATTAGAATACAGAATAGACAATATAGAATTTATTCAATATTTTTATATGCATATATGTTCTATATTTGCTGGGAAACAGTGAGCATGACAAAGTTTCATTTCTTCACCAGCAAGACATTTAAGCAAAGGGGAAATACCACTGGCTACACTAAAGTGATGAGTAGGATACAGTTCACTGCCTAGCTCAGGACATAAAAGTCAGATTATTCTGGGAGTTTGCTCAAGTAAGGCTTTCTGTCTGTGTAAGAATTGGGAATAAGCCACATTTTAACTGCTCACCAGGGTCACTCAGGCCTGCCTTGTGCTGCCAGGGATCCAAACTGCTCAGCAGATTTTCTGCAGTGCATGAAACCCTTCAGACACAGCAGCAGTGATGGGTGCTGTGTAAAGGCTGCTGCTGCTGCTGCTGCTGCTGTACAAAACCATCCAGTTATTTAACAACTCCCTGAAAGGAATCACAGTCACCTGCATTATGCAGCCTGTCTGCTGTCTGATAGATTACATGCTACAATGAAATATAGACTTGTCCGTGTCATTTTATAACCTGAACAGTGATTATGACATGCAGTGCATTTCCAATTATCTCCCATTATGTTTCGTGTGCTGTGCAGGTTTCAATTGGCTTTTGCAAGGCAGCCAGAAAATTACAGCAATTATTGAAAATTATTGTGATATAAAAGCAATGCTTTCCCTTCCTCCTATCAATTTTCTTTGTATTGGTGTATGAAACAGGCTGCTGCTTCAGCACCTAGGAAGACAAACCATATTTTGCCTTCTTAACTATAGAGAGAGAATTAATTCTTCTCTAGTTTTAGGGTTTTGATAGCAGATGTACAGTCAATATTAATTCTGAACTTTTTTTACTGTTATGCTTTTTATTATTATACAGTCATTTACTTGACTGAGGTTAGAATTATAGCTATAGTTATACAGATATGTGTGCACTCACACATATTTCCACGAGTATAACAGTCAATTCTTTATTCTTCTTTATAAACATAATCTATTTTTAATTTCATCCCTGCTGTCTTGGTTGGGATTGAGGAGATTTTAACAAGAACGCCTTTGACCAAGCTTTTTTTATTACTTCATTTACCTTAATGGCAAGGACCTGTCCTATAAACTCATCTACCCATGGTTATTTTTACATTCATGAGTAGTTTCTTCAGGCCCTATGGGCATGCTCATGTACACGAAGCTAAACATTCATGAATTTATAAGAACAAGGTCTTATTTTTGCCTGGGCTTTCTTAAATGCAGAGCACTGAGGCTTCATTGTGTCCCCTTAAGGGGAGAAACAATTCCAAAGTGTTTGAAAAAGAGGATTACTGTTTTTCATGGCATATATAAACAACAGTAATAATTTTTGTCGTGTGTGCTTGACTATAAAGCAAAATTTGTAATGCAAATGTCTATGCTATAGCATAACAAACTTGTGCTTTCTGTGTTCCTCTGAGTTTAATTGAATCCGACATTGGAAATGGCAGGAATTTTAATTACTTAAAATAATATCTGTATTATGACCTAACATGCTAGTTAAGGAGGATGCTGTTTGATTATAATTCAGTTCTACTTGTCTCTTTCTTCTTTTTTTTTTAATGCTTAGAAAAGAAATTGCATCCAAGGTCTTTGCTGTGACAAGAAGGTGTCTCGTGCTAGTTGCTGGAAAAACAAATCAGAAAACATTCTAAATAGGAAAACCGTGTTAAAAATCAAACAAAATTTCAAAAGACAACCACAAAAAAGAAGAAATAATTCCTGTTTAAAACCTTGCTTTGGCTCCCTGTTATATCCACTGCAGCAGCTACCCCAAAAAGCTCCATAAAAAAGCTCTCTGATGTGGAACACTGGGTGTGCTATGTCACGATAATACAAAGTCAGGGCCTTCAATTAAGCAGGACTCTTATTTATTTACCTTTTCCTTCTATTGTGGTTTTCTCTCTGAACTCCCTTTCCTTTTGTTTTTCTTCTTGAGTTTTGACTGTTGAGAAAAAAAAAAAAAAAAAGAACCAAGAACACCAGGAACAAAAACGCAGCACAGCTTACCCACAAAGTTAATTTGAAAAAGCCAAGCACCTCTGGTGTTTGTTCAGTATCAGCAAAGGGAACTCTCTGTTCAGCATCCTCACATGGGAACAAGGATGCTGTGACAGCAGGAAGCAGTGCCATGAGCTGGAGGGGAACTGGAAGCTACAAGCAAGTCATATCTAACATTACTGAACATTTCAGCCTTTGCTAATTCCAGCTGATTATTCGACGCAATTTGTGGCATTAATTATGCTGGTTGAATTACTGGGCTTCCTCTCACACACATTTCAAGGTTTCTGGAGATTGACTTTGCCTTTATCCTCGACTTCTTCCACAGTTAAACATGGTCAGACACGTGTCCTGCACAGTACAGTGTCAGTTGTTGCTTGTCACTGTGGCTGCTGACCAGTGTCAAAGCAAATTTTAGCATTACACCCCACTTTCTCATTGCTTCTGAAAAATGTTGAGCCAACAAGTCCCCAGGAAGATAAAGGCCCCAGAGGAACAAGTTCAATCACTCTCTCCTCTTTCCTTCATCCCTCCTCACCATGCAAAAATAAAACAACCCTAACTTATACATTGGTGCAGTGCTAAATGGTTATTTTTTCCAGGAGCTCAGTAGTGCCCTGAACATTGGATGGAGTATCTCAACCTAAAAACAGCAAAGCAATGAAGCTCTGGCTCTGAGACACCACTCCAAGCAGGGAATGGACTCAGGGACTTGTGCTCACAGCATCTTTCCTCTCGTGGATCACCTCTAAACTCCCCTTTTCAGTGCCTTCATTTAACATTTTGATGGAGCTGGTGCAGCTCCCACTCCTGCTGTGTCTCTCATTTCTGCAGCCTCATGGGCACACTTTAGAGCCCCTCATGGATTATTTGGCTAGGGAGGAGTTAAAGGACAGTTGCAAAGCCTGGATGGTTTTTGCTGTGTCCAAGCAGATGAGCATATGTTGCAGAGCTGCATAGTATTATGATTTAAAAATAGATGTATATTTATGCCAACTTTAGTTGCCATGGGTAAGTCTAAGCTGGTTTTTTTTTCCTAAACAGTGCTTTGAGTTATGTGAACTTAAAAAAACCCTCTAAAAAAAAAAGCAGAATCCAGCCATGTTGCACTAAAATATTTGTTTTTGAAATATGAAGCACTGCTGACAGAAATGCACAGCGTGGCACACACAGTGTGACAAAGGCTGAGCTACCAGAGTCCTGCATCTGTCACCCACAGAGGACACCATCCACACTTCTTTACATCAATACAGGTCACTATAGCAACACAGGGCTTTTATTTTTCCCCAGGTTTATTATGTGGGAGCCAAGGAGCATGTTCAGACACTGCATGCATTCATAACCCCACAGAAATGCCTGTCTGCTGCACTCTCTGATGGACTTGTTAACTGCTAACAACTGCAGCCTGCACTGGGCAACCCCAGCAACAAAAAGCAAACACCCCTCACAACAGCAGCACACATCCATCACCCCGGCCTGTGCCCACAGCTCGGCAAAAATCAAATATTTTTCTTAAATATTTAATGATTCACAAGTCAAATTATTATTTTATCAGGTTGGTTTAATTATTTCTATTAAGATAATGTAATAATAGCTAAATAAAATTCTATGGTTTCATTTTTACAGGTAAACTCGAGGGGCAAGCTCCTGCTGCCAGGACCTTTTGGTGTTTCCTTGCTGCCTCTCCAGTGGCAGCAGCAGAGCAATCCTGAGGAGATGTGAAATGTGCAACAGCACCACTTCACTTCCCAGAGAGTTCTGATCTTGCTCCCTGCCACTTGGTTTTACAGCTTCAGTGCAAAAGTCATGAACAGATTTTTGCCAGCTCCCTCTTGCAGAACTCCCCAGTCCCATGGGAAATGCTGGGGAAATACTCGACAGAAATGATTAAATACTCCAGTAAAACTCTTTTTCCTCAAACACATCCATCCTTTTTATGACTCAGCTCTTTTCACATCACTTTAAGCACCATTTAATTTTAAAACTGAGAACTTTATGGGTAGCCCCAGGGCACCATAGACAAGACAAATAGAAAGCAATGATGCTCTGAGATTCTGTTTGCTCCCACCAGGAGAGTTAGGGAGAACCCATCCCTAAAAAGACAAGCTCAGTCTATTTAAAACATCCTCACCTTTGCTCACTCTTTGGTTTCCACTATGCTGTGGTTGAGCTGAGAAGAAAGTCTTCAATCTTGTGGCTCTGTGGTGACAGAAGAAAGGCAGCTGAGGGTCAAATTTAAGTTTTATGCAGCTGTACTGTGACACTTTGGGCACTCTGGAATTAAAGGGGGAAAAAAATTAACTCAACTTTGATTTCCTGCAGTGAAGTGTTTTATGGTGGGCAGGAAGGACAGTCTGTAGTCAAGGAACTGGCTGCACACTTAGAGGATGAAAGTTCAGCTCCTGAACACTGCAAAGGGTATTTGTGTTTCCAGCAGCAAATGGCTCAGGGCAAGGCTGTCCCAAGTAAAAAATTATTTCAGCTTCCTCAAGAGGAGCTTCTTCAATTGGAGGCAATTTTCTGGGAAAAATGGAGAAGCAGCATCCCCAAAAATAAGGTCCCTTTGTCTCCAGCTTGGGCAGTGCAGATTTCCCCCTCACATTCCTTCATGTTTCCTGAAAATCGTGGCCACTCTTCCTGGGGGTCAATTGCTTCTCTGTATTGAGAGAAAACTCCTATTCTTTTCCCCATCTTTTCACTTTTCTTTCATTTCATTATTTCATTTCATTTCATTTCATTTCATTTCATTTCATTTCATTTCATCCCAGTATCAAAATCATCCATTTTGTTTGTCCTTTTTAGCTCTTTACTTTGAAAAACACTGTGCACCTGCAGCCAGCTTGGGTATGGGATAGGTGGCAGAAGGAACAGATCAGGAACACCTTGGATTTTTCTTGCTTTTATTGACAGGCAGAAACAAGCTCTGTGGTCACTCAAGAAGAAGAGTCTGGCATTTCAGGAGGTTTTGGGCGGGTGTCTTATAACTTACCCAGTTCAGGCTTTGGCAGAAATAAAGCCATTTGCTTTAGGGGTAATTTATTGCAATCATTAACATCAGCTCAAATTCAGAAGAGGTAATGACAGCAGATCTCCCTGCCCATTTCAATTTAACCTGTTATCCATGATCCAGTCTCTTGGACTTTGGTAAAATAACCTGTCTAAACAATCCACAAGCCTTACTGCAGAGAGTCAAAACTCCAAAGGGCTTCATCTCCCAACTTCTGATTTCTGTTCTGAAATGCAGGGCTTGGGAGCAGCTTTGTTTAAATTATCTGAGTGGAGAGAGCACTTAAATTCTGCCTTGAGCTGACCTTGCTGTACAAACTGTAACATTTTTTGGCACCAAAGCCTCGGGCTGCAGCCTGCTCCTCATTGTGTGCTGCATTCCATCTCTCCAAACGCATCCCCTGAATGCTTCCCACAGAGGTTCTCAGCCAAAGAGTGGGAATTTCCTGCTCAGTCGCCGATGCTTGGCCAAAAATTCATTGCAGTGGTTCCTTGGGAGTCAATCCCTTGTCTCCAAAAGGAAGAGCAACCACGAAATAACCTACAGGATAAATAATCCATGGGGTAATCAGGGACAGGATTGGGTGGGGGTTTGAGCAAGTTGGTCCAGTGGAAGGTTTTCCCCAGGGCAGGAGGATTGGAACAAGGTGGTGTTTAAGGTCCTTTCCAATCCATGATTTTATGTTAAACTGGGAGTTCTTGGAACTCTGTGAAGTTCTGCCCTGGAAACATGAGAAAAAGGTGCCTTTCTAATCACCACATGGTCACACCATGCATGCCTGCAGACGTCTGCTTGACCACATCTAGCTGCTGCCTGTGGAAAAAAACAAAAAACAAACGGGTGAAATTAAAACTTGTTAGCCTCAGGAAATGTTAATGTTTCAATGTTTCATTTGTCCCGCAGAATGAGGCAGCTGAAACAATGATGCCTCTTCTTCCTTTTAACACTGAAGCCACTCCAAGTGAGTATCCAGACTCTATCTGGCAGTATTTTTGAGAATAAAATGGTAGTTTGGTGAAAACAATGGAAATTTCAAATGGAAACATTGTTTTCCACCGGAAAAAAAAAAAAAAATTGGTGGAAAATTGTAATCCATTCATTCAGGAATTGCTTTTAATGTTTGAACTGCCTTGCACAGAGTGTATCTTTATCATAGAATCACAGAATGGTTTGGGTTGGAAGGGACCTTAAAGACCATTTAGTTTAAACCCCTGCCATGGGCAGGGACACCTTCCACTATCCCAGGTTGCTCCAGGCTGGCTTTGAACATTCCCAGGGATGGGGCAGCCACAGCTTCTCTCTTCAGGCACACTTCTGCAGCCTTGGATGATTTTCCACCACGTTTTCCATGCACATTCTATTCTTGCCTATTTTTTTCTTTACTTTTAAACACACACTGCCAGCATCAAGGCTCTTGACAGGCTTGCCCTCTGAACATCCCCTTTCAGGTCTCCAGGGCTCCTGCTATCATTCAGAGGGTGCTCAGTCATCCCACACCCCACAGCCTGCAGCGAAACAGGGGGAGAAAAGAGATAAAAACAGCTTCAGCTGTTTGAAAATATGTCACTGAATATGAGAAATCTTGGGAGAAAAAAAAATCAATCATGTATCTTTAACAAGTGGGGGGAAAATCTTGCTTTGTTCCTAAAGTGCAAAACAGTGCACAGGACACAGTTGTGTTTGTATTGTGATCTTATAAGCACCCTCTGCTTAAAAAAAATGTGTCCCTAAATAGAAAGATTTTCTCAAACTAAGCATCTAGCCCTACTAAAATCAGACAAGATGTGTGCTGTTTGACAGTGGCTTTTTGTAGTTTTCTTCTTCTTGAAGAATGAAAGCTTCCTCCCAGAAATCATGCAAAGCTAAAATTCTCATTTCCACTTCAGGGATAAAAATGCTTACATTACCTCTGATTTAAAAAAAAAAAAAAGCCACTATTACAGAAATGGAGATGTAAAAATGTACAGAATTTGTTCCTTCCCAATTTCTTTTTCTTTACATATGTGCCTGTTCATAGATCCGATAACGAGTATTCGTAAAAATTAGATTTTAATAATGTGCCTATTATCAGATGGTAGAATAAAGCCTAGTTTAGCAGCTATGACTGCCTGGCACATGCTGGGGTAAGAAAAGATTTGAACTGCAAGGTTCCCAAAAGCCTCCCAAGAACTCCTGGCATGGTGACACCTTGCCAGGCTGATTTATAGCCAAGGCTCATTTTTATTTTCCCAAGCTGTCTCCTGCTATCACTCTGGATACCCACATGTCACACATTTATGAGTCCTGAAGGAGCTCAGAAATAAAGATGGTGAGCTGCTTGCAGAGATATGTGATCTCTCATTAAAAAGAACTTTGGAGGACTGGTGGGTAGCTGATGTTTAAAACAATAATTCAGAGGTCAGCAAAAGCATTAGTGTGGGTAACCCTGACATCTGTAGGTTTGAAAATCTGGTCAAAATGTTACTTAAAAGCAGAAGATCAAGTTGTGTGGTGTTGTAGCAGAAGTGAGTCAAACCTATGGCCTTTGCAAGGAAAAAGTCAGCTCAATTTTATCAGAAGATTCAAACTGGAAAAATCAAGTAATCCATAAAACAAAACCTGGTTGATGCTATAGCCACAGGTTTACTGAAAAATCTTGTCCTGGAGCATTTACCACATTAAAGGCAGAACATTCTGATGACTCAGAAGCAGGGTAGGAAATTGAGTGGAGGTTTAGGTTTACTTTTCAAAAGTACTACAAGGCTCTGTGTTAGATTAAATGCTTAATATATTTCCTAATCATCTGAAAGGGAGGTGAGCAGCAGAGTGAGGCTGCTGGCTGATGATGGAAAGTTATGATATGAGAAGAGACAAAGTTCAGTGCCAGAGGGAAATGTTTGGACCTGCCGAGGTCCAAAAGCCTCAGTTTAAGGAAGGGACCTGGTAATAACCCTGCAGCTGTGGTTAATGATGCAGAACTATCCCTTTCTTCCATACCCATCCAAAAGTGAATGAATTTAACAAGTGGGTCGGATGATGAAGTACACAGGCAAAAACAGTATCAGAATTCAGAGTATGGCTCCAGCCACAAAAGTTGTGTAGAATATTCATTAGGTAGTTTTAGAAAAGATACTGCAGATTAAACATGAAAGGTGCTGAGAGAAGGGCAATAAGAATGGTCAATGGGATGGAAAAACCCCTCATTTTAAATGACTTTAAAACATTGGGACTATTTCCCTACAATGCTGGATACAATAATAGAAATATTTGAAGTAAGGAGTCATAAGTAAAGGAGCATATGAGAAACGTCTACTTTCCTTTTTCTGTGATTATTCAAAGCTATGACAATTTATGAAAACGGAAAGTAGAGAATTCAGATTTCATAAAAGAAGATATTGGAAAGTTGAATCTGGCAAGTTGGATGGATAGGGACATCAGTTAAACAAATATGGGAATATTTGATAGCAGAGTTATTTTGGGGTTTTTTTTTAACAGCATTGTAAAAAATGCAAGTACTTCAAAGTTTATGGCCATCTCCAAATAGCAGAATGACTAAGACAAAAGCCTCCCAGACACTCATGATCCCTCTGAGATGTTTCCTCCACATTCTCAAGGATCTGGCTGCAGTTTGATGTGCTGATTCTGCATGGCAGCCTCTGTGTTCCTAAATTATCTATTGCCATTAGTGAATGAAAACAAACAAACAAAAAAAGCCTCTTCCAAGACACTAAGTGTCAAATTTAAGCCCAGCTACTAAAAGAAGATGACCTCAGCTTCACTCAAGGGATATGGTGAGGCATCTTCTAATACACTCAAGCAGTTCCTTAACCTTGATAAAGATGCTTTTATAAGTGCATAATATATATTTAGTTATGAGCATTTATTTTTTGGCTCTGCCAGGTGAGAATAGGATTGGAAATCAGGAGCCAACATGAAATATTTGTGGCAGGCATCCATAAATGCATAGCACAATTGATAGGGAGAGCAGGAAATATTGCTCTTTTGGCTATTTTTTTTATGACTGCTGGTCCTATATTTAGCTCTGTTAGGAGTTTTAGAACTGGTATGAGTGATCTCATCAAATCCCTGATTTCCTGATTGCTCTTTGGATCACGGTCATAAAGAATCAATGGATGCAAAGGTATAGATGGAGGTACAGATGGAGGAGCAGGGCTCTTCTGGAATTCAGGCCAGGAACAGCCCAGCAGAATAAAAATAATATATGCAATGCAGGGGTACTATAGAACAAAGCCTATACTTGGCAGTAATTTTGAACCCATTTTTCTGATAATGCATTTAAATATCTGTCAGCCTGAGTTCTTATGTACAGTGTCCCCAGGCATTAATCTCCTCCATAAAATGCTGTACGTTCCCACAGAAGCCAGCAACATAAAAAATAAAAGGGAACCTGTGCTCTTATTTCACTATAAAAGTGATCCCAAAGAATTGCTGAGCGCAAGGGTTAAACTGTGTAACCCCCTCTTTGGAGATAAGAGCTGCACTGAGGACAACCCATGAAAATAAGGGGTGGAAGGAGCATGGGAGCTGAAAACATGACTAGGAGAGTTAATGCATGATTTTTGGAGTGCTTTTGTAGACTTTTGGCTATTGCAAGTCCCTGTGTCTGGCTGCCATCAATGGAGCCACCACAGTTAAATCTGTCCCTGGCTGGTCACAGAGAGGGCTCTGAGGGTTCTGTGAGCAATTTTAAATGTGCAAAAAATTGCATGAGCTCAGTGACACTGTAGTAAACTCCTGGTGTGGCAGGAGAGTTCAAGAAGTAGGTGCAAAACTTAATTGAGGGTCAACAGTTTCACCATGTGAAGCTTTTTCCCTAAGGAACTCTTTTTCTCCCCTCTCTTTCTAGCTGTCACCTTGCTGCATGGCTCAGCCACTTCCAGGCTCCATCAGAAATCCCTCCTGGCCCTCGGGGAATTATCTCAGGCACTGCAGGGAGCCAAGAGAGGGCTGGTGCTGTGCACAGGCTTTCTGTCAGCTGGAGTCTGCTCCTGCTCAGCACTGAGAGCCATGAAAGCCTCCTCACACGTCTGCCTGGTTCCTGATCCTCTTGAATGCCATGACACAGAGCAGAAAAGTACAAATGATCATCAATTATTCATTTCTGAGGTGGATGAATTTGTCAATACCATAAATAAGATGCTATAAGGCACAGCAGATCTGCTGCCCTTAATTTTACCATGCCACGCCATCACATTCTGCTGGAGACACTCAGAGCCCCAGCAAGATGTGTAAAAATGGAATGGGACTACACGACCTGAACAAGACAAAAAAACCACATTTGAGTCATAATTTATACTAGATGATGGATCCTATGGTAGTTTTCCATCAAATAAGTCATTCTTACGGCTCCCTGAGAGAATGCTTGTTTATAGTAGCCTGCCTGTTCTTCCCATCTCTTTTATTGATGTAGCAGGAAACAGGAGGAGATTTGCTTGTGACCAATGTATTTACTGCATATGCAATATGTGCAGGTCATACACAGTGCACAATGTATGGCAAAGCATTTTTTTTCTGTAGAATTCAGCAACGTGAAAATTGCTTTTCAAGTTTCTTGCTTCCAACTGCCTCTGGTAGAGACTCATGTGTTATTTTCCCAAGATTATTTCTGGGCACACATAATGATGCTCTAAGCATTTGAAAGCTGTCATTTCTGGTTAAATCTCCATGCTGAAAGGGATTATTGCATATCGGTATCTAGGCAGCTTTTGTCAGTATAATTCAGCTGATCATGGACTGGATATTCTAATTCTGCAAATTGTCACAGTCCATGGACAAGTCGCCCTGACTTTACAGCAGGGTGTTCATAGCTAAGGATGCTTGGGTTTAGCAAATTTTTCCTTCCTCTTTTCTTTTTTTTTCCCTCCCTTATTTATTTTTTCCATCAGAGGACCCCTGCACAAGCAACCATTACCTCCAAATTTCAGGGAGCAATTTCACAGGTATTTTCACAGCCAGACCCATTGTGACCAAGGAGACAAAGTGATCTCCAAAGCTATCATGAGCAGCCATTATCTTTGCAAAAAAATAAAAAGTGAAATACCTCTTGCCACTCTCCTTCTCTCAGGAGAAATGGCAGCTCATTCCCAGTCTGTAGATTTAAGTAACAAGTCTCTAAGCTGCAGATCTGTTTGACCCACAAAGCTGCCCTGCTGAACAGTGAAACGTGGCCAGATGCAATAGCAAAACCAGGATGAGTCCAGAAGGACTGGTCTCCAGGATGGTTTCAGACAGATATTTGGTGTGACCCTTAAGTTTGAAGGATCAACAAATATTCATTAATTAGATTTGCCTCTTTATAACATCAGAATGATCAAAGTTCCTGACATTTTTTGCAGCCCACTATTTTTTCCTTCAAATATACCGAGGCACTCGTATTTCCCCACCAATTAGAAATGGCATAATTCCCCAAATGGGTAAAAATTCCCCACAGTTATTGCTGAAATTTCTCATATAAAAATGAAATTATGTTTCCAAGTGCCTGGGGATTGAAAATAATTTTCCAGAGTCATTCAGACAACCCCACTTTCCTCCAAAGCCATGCTTTTGAAATCAGCCACACAGCATGCTGCGCGACAGTATCCTGGATCTAATTATTTCCCCATTTATCAGAAGGTGCAAAACAAACCTACAATCTCTTTTATTGCTCTTACAGGTCTAATTATATCTGCAGCTTGTTATCAAGAACACAATTAGGAGAGGTGCAGCAGGTCAGGGAGCTGGGTTGGTGATTGCGGTGATCCGCCCGCGCTCTGCTCCCGTTCCCGCTCTCGTCGGAGCTGTTTTGGGAAATCCACCCGACCCAGGGATGGCTGCTGCTTCCACAGCAGTCTGTCCTTTGTTTGCTTTGCGCCACGTCATTTATCACGCCCCTCTGGAAGAGAATCCAACAGATTTCTGTAATAGTTACCCTTGCCATAGCCTCCGCATTTTATCAACTAAAAAAACACCCCAAATCTCACTTTCTGACAAGTGGGGATCTTCAGCAAGTTTGAAGTTAGCGACTTGGATGACTGCTCTCTCTGGAATAGAGACATGGACATGATGCCCAGATGGAAATGGAGGCACTTTTAAATTAGTTTCAACTCCTTAATCACCTGCATGTACTGTGTGTGCAGTTTCTGGCCATGCAAGGAACACCAAAAGGGAAATTAGGACCCACGACTCTGCCACCCTCACTCTCTGCACCCACACTCTGCACCAGTACTCCTGCTCAATCCACTGGGATTACTGGCTGGGTTTCAATCCAGTGGGTTTCACACCGAGATTCCTTTCCAGTACACTTTGCAGCTGGAGCTTACCAACTCATGTCAGAAATCACCTGGCCTCTCCTTGAATTTTCTCTTTGAACTGAACCCAAAGGTGCCTTCAACCACACGTATTTTGGCTAATTCCAAACTTTCCAGTTGAGATTCATAATTTCATGAGTCAATTCAAAGCAATGAGTACCTTTGATCAGTTCATTAGAGTGAGTAGAGCAGAGAACCTCAAATGTAAACTAGTTCAAGCCAGTTTTAACCAACTTAATAGCATTTTCTTTTTAAACACTGAAATTAAGTTTACTGATGGGCAGGCCAAGACACGGCTACCTAAATTCAGACTGTTACATGGAAAATCCTGGCTTTATCAGAGGTGACACCTGGCCTAACAGGATGCCTGAACATCTTTAAACCACAGTGAAAGTCTGGATTCAGGTCTGGAGATAAACATTATGGGAAGAGAGTAGCTGTGTACTTACCAGACTTCATTTTAGGAGTGAGAGGTGTTTCCAAGGCCACCTTGTCCCTCTGAGGAAGGTTAATTAGGTTCATATTAATTAGATGTTTATCCAACCTCTTCAAGATGTTGAGTGATGAGAACCATATTCTTCCCCAGATGATCCAGGATTCCCAAAACTTTACTATTGGTAAGCTTTTCTTACTCTCTGCTGTGACTCATTCTTTTTCTAGCTTCATCCCATTATTTCTTGTCATAGTCAATCAACTTAAAATCCTGGGATTTCTGAGTTGATACAATGTGTTCAGAAGCCATTAAAAACTACAAATTATGACACTGTTGTAGCTTCTGTTTAAAGATATACATTAAGACTTTATAATTATCTTTTGATAATGTGTGTCCAATATTTTTCTAGGAACCAGCTCTACCACCACTAAATTGTCCTCTGATTTTGTCTCTGAGAATTTTGCATTCTTAAATTATTGTATGCAACATAAGTATTTTAATTGCATTAGCAAATGGAAATCTCTTAGTATTGTAGTCAGTATTACTATCATCATAATTATTACTATCATCATCTTTGCTGTTACTATTTTATCAATAACTCTTTTGTTTCTAATATTGATCAATGAATATCCAAAGGAGGGTTTGCTCTATTTATTCAAAATTACAATTTTTACCATAAAACATTGGTTTTGATCCCCAGTTGGGCTGATCGAATTTCCTCCAGACCTTTAATGCAGAAGTTCAAGTTATGCTAAGCTTTTTAATTATTCAAATCATCTGAGTATACTCAGGAAAAATGAGATTCAGAGTGGACTTCTAATGATTGATGCCGCCAGTGTGAAGACATTGTTTTTAAATTGCATTTCTCATCACAATATTTTTGCATAACCTCGGCTGAAAATAAGCTTGCTTACCCAAACATGAACAGACAAATGAGCCACGAGAAAACAGATTTTTTATCCAGAATATCATTATCTAGGCCAAGTTACAAATCCAGCTGAGATGTGTCAGCCTCCTCTGAGCGTAGCGGGAACCTGCTGAAGATCACCATACATTCCATAAAGATGTCCTGCTGCTAGGAAATTGCTTTGAAATGTGTTCTGAGAGGCAGAGAAATTGATAAAAAAAAATAAAGGAAAACGAGAACTTCTGAAAAGGAAGTGCAGAGGGATAGCTGAGATTCCAGCAGCCCCCAGAGAGGTGCCCCATCAGATGGCCCTGAGGTCCCGGCTGACGTCTCGCTTTCCCGAGCTCACAGCAAACAAAAAGCCATGAAGGGAAGTGCTGCCTCCAGAAGATTTTCTTCCCTTCCAAAGATAATTGTCTGTCCTCAGTGAAATGCATGTCCCCTGGACATTTCTCTTTACAGAGGGAGTTCAAACAGCTTCAGACAGGTCCTAAATTACTGGCTTGGCCGAGGGACTTGCCTTTCAAGGGGATGAAGATACAGGGGAACAAATACCATTCTCAATGACAGATTGTAAGAATGATATGTCTGTGAGATAGGATATCTATCTGTTTATCTATCCAAAAATGTGAATCCCTCTAAGTAGAGGTTATTTATTTTATTTTTTTAATGTAAAAGGCACATTGGAAGCAGAGACCAGACTCCAGCCTTTTTCTCCTCCTGATGTGTGTGTGCTTTCAGCCTTGGCTCCCCCCCCATCTTCTGCCCCACCAACCTCAAGGTATTTTCTTCTGCCTCCAAACTGAAGAATAAAGAATGTTCCTCACCTCACGGTCTAAGCTGTATCTCAATAACCACGGCAGATATTAAAAGCACAAAATAATCTATTTAATGCAGAATGTCCAGTGAAATGAAAACAGATTTGCCTCATAAAGCAGAAGCAATGAGCTCCTTTAAGAGAAAAGTTTTTCCTATATTATAAGTACAGCAAAGCATCCTCAGAGGACCTTGAGATGAAATGAATGGTCCCAGGTGTCCTCAAGACTTTTGAGAACACTGAGAAACTTGAAAGATTTCACTGTAGAGCCAACAAAGGGACAAAACTGTCCCTTTTTGCTGTCTTGCATCTGCCCACAAATAAACCTCACCACGTTTAGGGGGATGGGAGATCAATGATGGGATTATTTGTAATATAATATTGGATTCCATAACTCACATCACCTTTTCCAGCTGCAGGCTATTTTGTTCTGTGGTCCTGCAAAGCTGGAGAGGAAATTAGGCTATGGAATAAAGTAACCTAAAAAAGAATATGCATTCCTCTAGCAAATGAGAAAATTATAAGATGAAGCTCCCAATTTTCCTCATTAAAGTATTCCTTAAGATTAATTTGACAATGTATCATGAGTTAATTTTTAAGGCCTGTGTTGTTTTTTTCTGTGGGAAGTTTATCTTAAAACAAAACACTAATAAATGTGGTGGGAAGTTCCTGAACTTCCAGAGCTGCAGCAGGAAATATTTGACCTTAAGGGCCCCCTAACTGTGATGTTTTC
This sequence comes from Drymodes brunneopygia, assembly GCA_013400955.1. Taxonomy (NCBI): domain Eukaryota; kingdom Metazoa; phylum Chordata; class Aves; order Passeriformes; family Petroicidae; genus Drymodes; species Drymodes brunneopygia. The sequence continues at coordinate 905,810 of VZTZ01042024.1, read as the reverse complement.
ATCAGGGAGAAATATCACCAAGCAGTGTCTACAGTAAAACTGTCTTACAACAGCAGTGTGGAATTTTAAACAAAATATGTCAGGAGTAATTAAAATCAGAAGAATGATCAAGTGTCTGTTAACGTTGCTACATAAACAGCCACTACCAAAACAAGAAGCAAAAACCCCCAAAGATTATAGACACAACAAGCATCTTGTTCAAGAAAATGCACATGTTTAGAGGCTTTGTGTGAGCACATCCATCATTTATTCCACCTAAATTTAAGCTGTTGTTATTTGCCATTTTTTGGTGTCTTTCATGAAGTTTAATTACAATGCAATAAACAGGCGGAGATTGGGAGCATTTCTGTTGTGCAATAAAATTCAATTACTGACAGTTTTAAGAGGGATACTTAGACCTGTGGCGAGTTTGAAAGGGAATTTCCTCACACATTTTGCCAAAAGCAAAGAATGCCTCTACTCAAGCCACGGCAGCACAAAGACGCTTTTCCAAAGACTGGTGATAAATAAACAAATAACAATAAATAAAGTAATCTCTTCCATTTTGAACTGCCTTACACCTTTCAAGACCACAGCACACCTTTGCTATCTATGGGTCAAGCCACACTCTGGAAGGAAAGAGTCCAGAATAATTTTGAAGAGGCAAAAAAGGAATGCATGGGGTTGTCTTGGAGAAACTGCTTTTGTGGGGCACAAAAGGGGTTGGGAGCACCAAATCCATGTTACAGATGCAGTTTGTGTTCTGCTCTCCTTTCTGTGGCTCCCACACACTTGGGGCTGAAGAACAACTCAGTGGAAATTTGGTTTCTTCCTTGGGATTGCCTCCTGGATGGGCCAGAGCAGAAACACAAGACAGAGCAGAAAAAACCCACAGCACTTGGAAAAACAAGTTGAAATTGGCTGGGGAACTGGTGGAACTTCATGTTTGGATCCAAGACCCGACATTCCATAAATCCAGGCAAACTCTAGCTCCTGATGTAATCTCACTGTGATACTGAGAGGGCTTTCAGATTTAGAGGGGTGATGCATCTGAAGCACCCAGAATTTCTTTAGTTTCTTCTGTTTGCATGAGATTATCTTGCAAGGCTTCCCAGGTTAAGGATTCCAGGCAGGATGGTTGAAGAGATGATAAAATTAAATGTTATGTAGATGGCAGAGGAGTCTTAGATGCTGACTGTGCTAGTTACTGTCCCTGAATGGTTTTAATATGGCCTTGTTTATGCCATACACAATTTCAGCTCAAAGAGTGCCATTACAGCTTATTTTGTGAAGGTTTTATGAGCATCTCATGCCTGACTTCCTAAATTAGGGTAGCTCCTTAAAACAGACCTTTTAAACAAGCTCCTATCAGAAGAAAGTTTTCCTGATGTTCAAGGTGATAAACCCTACGATCCAATTTTTCCACTTAGAACTTACTGATCTTCCAAGGGAACAGCCATTTGCCACTCGCTTCTCTGGAAAAAATTCCTTTTTTTACTGGCATGAGGAAGAGCCTTCTGGAATCCACACATTGCTTGAACTCTGAAGCTCCTTGTAGTGACTCTTTGGAACGTGGAGCATGCTGAAGGCAAATTGAAACCACATAAAGACTAATGTTGACAAGTACATGATCAAATTATTGTTGATATCATTACTTTTCTCACTCCAAAGCATCAAAGGAAACGTTATGGCTTTGTTGATTATTTTTAAAGGCAAGACTGACTAATGAGAAAAATAATCACAACATAGGAAATCTTGTTTATTTGTGTTCTACAGGACAAAAGCCTCTTTAGATTTTTTTTTTTTTTCCCAAGGTCAGGTTAAAGGCTTTACTTTGTACGAAAGGGAGAAATAGCAACCTGAATTGTTCAGTCTCCAGTGCTTGAATTAAATCAAGATTCCACTGGAGATCTTCCCATCTTCTGTCTGAAAAAAAAGTGTAGCTTTAAGATCTTTTTCATTCTGTGTGTGTGTTTTGTTTTCCTTTGACTTGTGTTTGCTAATGGAGAACATCTTATTGCCGTAAATTGCTTTACGAAGTAATGACCTATGGATGTCATGAACTGGTGAATCAAACCAGGAATTATTTGAAACCTTATGTAGGTATAATGCTCTGCTAGGTCTCCTAGAAGAGAAGAAGCAGGATTCAGAGGTGAATGTCATCATTTGCTCATCTGACTAAACCATAAGACATGATAAAAGAATCTGAGAGAGAAAATATCTAGATTGTGGGTGCAGATGGTTGATTGGTACAAAGAAAAAAGCATGCAGGAACTGTATGGCAGATACTGATTTCTTTCAAGATGTTCCTAACACTAAACACTATCAATGGGACATCATCAGGAACACTTTCTGAAAAGAAGCCACGGAGATTCAGAAATTAAAATATTTTGTGGTTTTGAAAGCATGAGTACGAAACCTGGAACTCATAAAAATTTTGGGAAGTTGTTTCTATAAATAGAGGCTGAACTCTTTCATGCAGGGGATCTGATTCAGTGTTATACAGGAGTAAGAGAAGGTGTGGATGTGATCAAAAAGAGCTTTAGAGGCCTGGTTGCTGTGCTGCACACTCAATGCTGCTCAATGCTCTGTAGTTCTGGAGGTTTTACACTTGAGTGGAAGCCCCCATTTGACCCTCCTGACAATGTTTGTCCTGCCTGAAGTAGAGAAATGAAAAGCAGTTTTCAGATGTCGTGGATCCATTGGAGTGGGTCCAGAGCAGGCCATGGAGGTGAGTAGGGCCTGGAGCACCTCCTGGAGTTGTTCCACCTGGAGAGGAGAAGCCTTTATCAGGGCATGTAGTGATAGGGAATGGCTTTCAAATGAAGAAGGTAGACTTAGTTTAGAGATTAGGGAGAAATTCTTCCCTGTGAGGGTGGTGGGGCCCTGGCACAGGCTGTCCAGAGAAGCTGTGAATGTCCCAGCCCTGGAAGTGTCCAAGGCCAGGTTGGATGGGGCTCTGAGCAACCTGGGATAGTGGAAGGTGTCCCTGCCCAGGGCAGAGGGGTTGGAATGAGATGGGCTTTAGGGTCCCTTCCAACCCAAACCAGTCTGTGATTTTGTAATCATGTCAGACAGACAAAAAGGCACTTAGGGGATGCTCAGGACTTAAAACAGGACTTTGAAAGCTTCTCTGTTGTTTGCTGTAAATGGTGAAGCAGGCTGACAAGTGATTGTCACTTTTCTAATAAGCGGAATGTCATTCCTGCCATAACACTCCAGTCATGGCTTGGCTTGCTCCCTGTTCTTCAGGAGGTGAACCAGTGGACAGCAATTTTATTTACTTCCTAGTACACCCATGCCTGTGGTAAATGATTGTGTTTCAATAGGTGGCAAAGCTAAATGAGAAAATACGTAATCAGTGTCTCCCTCTGCGTCCATCGGGGAGAAGCATTTTGGTTGTGTGACTCTAGGAAGAAAAAGCTGCCAAAAGAGCTTGGGCTGGGAAGTGCTGAGGTTTGAAACAGGCTTTAATTCTTCTGTAAATGAACTTCCCACTCTTTGGAGTACCTTCCAAGAGGGCTGCAGCTTGAGATCAATGCCTTCAGCTGGCTGCAGTTCTGATGGAATCCTGCGGGGAGTGGGAGGAACAGCCCGTATTACCTCATTCCTCACATGTTCTGGATGGAACAACTGCACTCTGCCACCAGTCCTTCCCCTGGAAGATCCTCCTTCCTGCCTGGCATGCCAGCATATGGAAAGCTGCTTCCAGTTTGAATCTGAGGGAAGCAAATCAAAGGGATCTGGAAGTGGAGAGTGTACACAGGCTGGTGACTCCTGTGATGGAGCTGCAGGCAGCAAGCCAGCTGTGCCTTCCACCAACACCCAAAATCTGCCTCTGCACCCCTCTGCAGCAGGCCTGGGAGGGCACCCAAAACCAGTGAAGGGGCACAGGAGAGTCCAGGGGCTGGGGGAAATGGGGAGAGCAAGGAATGTGCCCTGAGATGCTTTATCTCCTCTGTCTGAACCTGGAGGACCTACCAAAGCAGCCTGCCTTCAGCTGGTGGCATCACTTCCAGCCTGGAATATTCCTCTTGGGAAAGAGGTGACTCGAGGCTTTCAGGGAAGGGCTGATTCTCCTTTGAGCATCAGGAGCTCCTGAAGACAGTGACTTTGCTAAAGAGCAAATATTTGCTCAAAAAGAGCCTAATCATTGATATTTGAGCCAGGCAGCTCTGAAAATGGAAGGGCACAAAGTATCTAATGGTACTCACAGGAACACCAGAACAAGCAAGTAATTAAAAAGTAAAGGAAATTTTACCACACTGTACTCTAGATTCACTCATATCCTTTAAGTTCTATTTACTATTTAGAAAGTGTTAGATAACATGAAAAACCCAGTTCTTTTGAAATAAGTCAGTAATATACTTGCATCTGGCTTATATCATGTACAGGATACAAATTCCATGAGTTAACTTTTCTAACCCTTCGAGGGGTTATTTGAAAACGGATTGAGAATGTGATTTGTCAGGCAGTTTCTCAATAGGATGCAAAAATGAAAACCATTTATATATTTCTGGAATTAATTTTTCTTTTTTGCTTCCATTTTTATTACTTTTATTTTTTGGCTTCCTTGTACTGTTGCTTAAAAAGAAACATTCAAGCATCTTCATTGCTTTTAATGTGCTCCTGGAAATTACCATAACACAGCTTGAAACATTTTGTGGCCCTTAATTTATTATTGACAGCAAAATTTCAACTTGTGAAATAAGAACTTCTTTAAAACTCTGGGTTTAGAAACATTAATATTTTGTTTGACATACTGACTGATCAAAAGTGAGAAGTGTATTTTGATAGATGTTTAATTTGGTCCTTTCACGTGAGCCACTCCGACTGGTGCATCTGAAAATCTGTTCCATTAATTATTCATATATGTATATGTGTCAGGGAAAAAGAAAAACTGATTAATTTGCATTTTTTGGTGACACTTCAAATTCCTACATTCATTATCATTTCTCTTCATTTACTCTAAGTTTGAGATGGGGTAAGGCCTAAGCTCATTCTTAAAACTGACTATAAAATACTTACTCCGCTTTAATGGAACCACCTGTAGAATATAATACAATTTATTGCCAGAAAGATTATTAAAAAATCAAACTTTATGTGCCTTAGTCATGTTCAAGGCTTGTAGATAAAGAAAATCCATTCTCTGGGGTTTTGTGCTTTTTTTTTTTTAATCCCAAAACACTTCCCCCAAATTACTTTTCCAGTGGGCCTTCTAGTATGCCCCAGGAAGTTATAAAAGCACTGAAAATATACTGAAAATACCTAATTCTTAAAGCATATATCAGTGTGCAATATTAATTAATTTCTCATGTGTTCCTAGGTATTCCCAGAGATACTTTTGATAAGTGAAACTTTATCTTGTTGCAGGGACAGACAGGACAAATGGAAAGAAGGAAGGGAATTTTCCATTATTCTCTGGGGATTCCTTTCATCCTGGAAAAGGGATTTGTGCCATATAACAGCATTAAATCACCTGTCCCTGCAAGTTACCTCACAAAACCCAGGTTAGAAATGAAGGTGGTAGACACTAAAATAAATGGAAAGAAAAGGCTTTTAAAATTATCCAGTTAAATGTAACAAAGTTGCTGTAAAATATTCTTTTGTCCCATTTCACTCGAGGGTAAAGGCAGAACAGTGTAATTGTTTCTATGAATTCCTACTCACTTAGGCTTTTTCCTTAGGAAGAATGGAGCTTTTCCTTGGCAGAAATTAGTCTTTACCCATCCTTTACCCCTTAAAAACTGCTTTATATGACCACACCAGTAAAGCCTGACTTATGGCAGCTGACATATCTAAAATGATTTAGCAAGCTCATTTCACCATTGCATTTCACATAATGTCATTACAGATGACACACTTATTAGAATTAAAGTTTGGCAACTATTTGCAAAAAAAAAAAAAAATCTGCCATGTCTAATGATGGGTTTATCAATCTAATAGTTGTAAGAGAGGCTTTAATTCACATGCAACACCATTGCAAGGGGATTCAGNCTATTTGCAAAAAAAAAAAAAAAATCTGCCATGTCTAATGATGGGTTTATCAATCTAATAGTTGTAAGAGAGGCTTTAATTCACATGCAACACCATTGCAAGGGGATTCAGTTCTTCTGGGGGAGAAAAAAGTAATCAAAAGATTTAAGTATGGTCATCAAATCTTGGAAAGGTCAAGAGCTAAGGATATTTATCTTAAGAACCCCTGATAAGGCAGAAAGTCACATTAAAACACTAATTCAGAGTAGATGGGTTATCTTGCACTTAATTTTCAAATGGAGAAAACAAAGCAATTCCTGAGCTGGTGTTCTTTTAAATGTTTCTGTCCGTCATCTATGGATGGTTTGATATTACAGAATTCTGTGTGTTTTTAGTTTTAGCTTCAGTTACTTAATTTACAGTGAAACTGGGGAGTATGTTTTGCATTTTATTCACATTGGGACTGGAGACTATGTTTGCTACTTGTCTTGAAAAGAACTATGTTTATGAAAGCATTTAAACTCAAAAAAAAAAAGAATTGCTTCTGCTAAAGCCAAGTAGGTCCGTGCTGCTTCAGAGCAACCCAGTGCACCCCAGCTACAGCTCCAACCAGAGGTGATGGCTTTTCACTCCAGCTGTCTTCCCTACAGTGAAAACAGGTTTGAAAGAGAATATTTCATCCAAGAGAATGGAAAATGTTCCTGGCAGAGAGCAGGTGCAGGAATAGCTGTGCCACCAGACGAGCAGAAACGCAGACCTGGAAGACGTATCGCCGAAACTGAGATGTGATGTTATCTGTGGCTGCCTCCAGCCGTGGGGGATTCCTCAGCTGGAGGGTTCCTCTCGCTGCTGCTGCAGCCCAAAGCAGCTGGGACAAATTAAAGGCACGAGGTTTTGATGGCTGCAAGAGGGAAACTCATTCTGAGGTTTCGTTTTTCTCCCCTGCCTTCCATCCCGACCGCGCATTTTGCTTCAAAGCTGCGGGAATGTTGTGAGTGATTTGTTTCCAGATGTCTGAGTCAAGGTCTTTTCCCTCACTAAAAAGACTTTAGCATGTCCTAGAAGTAGCTGACTGGTTTCCCAAACATTTTTTTCCACCATTAAATGGGTTGTAGAATGCTCTGCTGGAAAATGGGGAGTCTTCCAAACTTAGATCTATGTCCACACAAGTAATTCCTTCTTTCCAATAACTCAATATGCACATCAACACTGAGCAGCCAACCAGGCACAAGACAACAAAGAAAATGTGAGCAAATATTGCCAAATCACTACCCCATGTCTACGCAGAAAATCTTAAATATAGAAGATGCCTTCTTACCTACAGATAAATAAATGGTAATTTTTCTTTTTTTCTTGGACACAGTCACTTCCATGGGATGGGACTCATGTCAGTGAGAAACAAAAGGCTCATTTTACTACAAACAGTTTAATGTTTTTAAGACTTTTTTTAAGATCTAAGCACTTTACATCCTTAGAGTAGTTCATGTTCATGAATGACCACAAATCTGTGCAGAGCTGGCAAGATTTTAAACATACACACTTTTATAACCTTTCCTGACTAAAATATGGATGTGGATAAATAACAGTTTTATCATTCTGATTCCCTCTGATCTGTTCAGAAAGCACCAAGCAACTTTCATTCTAGAGGGACAGAGAGACCTGTCTCAGAAAACTGATGCTGAACTATCAGTCTGTTTTCTTTCCAATACCTCACTCCAAACCTGGGGCAAAAATAAACTCCAAGCCTTACACATCAAGATTTCTTTTACACTTTTCTTGGATGAAATGAAGTAATTTTAATTTTTTTTTTCGTAGCCTTTGGGTTCAGCATAAGGAGAAGTAGTCCCACTCGGCATCTGTCAGAGCATTTTCCTCTGAGAAATCTGCAGGGCTGTTACCCAAAATTCTCTTCACACATTTGCACGGCTCTGCACTTGTCCTTGCCTCCAAGAAATAATGATTGATTTAGAGGGCCAGCTCTGTGCTCTGTGTTTAATTAAAGCCTACACTGCCCTCCTTTTTGCTATACTGTCTTCCACGCCCCAGAACTCTTTACAGAGCAGATAGTTGGTGTTGTAATTAAATCCTTCCATTCTGGGACCCTGGTTTTTTCCTGCTAACTGCTGGTTTCTCACCTTTAGAACAAAGTTTTACTATTCCACTCATGTCCTAAAGTATAGACTTCACCTTTCCCTATCAAGGCTTCCTAACTTCTCTCCCCTGTCAATTTTCTAACTCTGCAGACCCTCAGAGCATCAATAGCCTTGGTACACTGCTCTTGCCTGGACACACATGGAACATGCTTGTGGTTTTATGGCCATAAACCCACATCTTTCCAGATATTCCTGTGTTTGGGGTCTCTATAACTCCTCAAAATGCTTCCTTAGACCCTTAGTAGCAGTCACAGCATTTCTAGTCTCATGTTTCTTGCAGAGGTCCTCATTTTTGATGCTGCACTGCTGTGTCCTGCCTTGCTGCAGGGCACACTCATAGCATTTAAATCCATTTATCAGCATCTATTTAACAAAGGTGTGTTGGTGCTCACTGAGTGCTGCTTCAGAAACATTTCTCAATTTCACAATGCTGATGTGGGTAAGTGAAGGGGCACTCATTCTTACCCAAAGATTTGCTGGTTAGCAATCTTTTCTTCTTTACCAGGCACTTTATAAAGTTTGCCTATTTGTGTTATAAATAGACCGTGAAAAAACAAATTTGATATTAAGTGAGGCTTTAAAGGGCTCTGCATTTCAATGAAGACTTATAGTGGGGTTTTCATATGAATATATTTATTATGTATAAATCTGAATGGTTGCACGCACTGAGTACCAAAAGGAAAGCAATTCAGCTTTAAGGATCAGATTTTCAATAGGTGTCTAAGTAATCCATGATATTCTTCCTTGAATAACCTGGGTTCTCACAGGCAGACAGACATCTGTGGGGGAGACAAACACGTGCTAAATGTCTGTATTTCCTCTGGCACGAATGTACATCTAAAATCCATCAGTGGAAATTTGAAACTTAGGTGAAGGTTACCTCAGGCCAATGCTGCCATTCTTCAAAGCCACGTCCATAAAAAGGTCTGAAAAAACCACTTTTAATATGAAACCTGTATTAGAAAATTGCATTTATGGTATTTATACATTATCAGGCTCCCTCACTGAGCACAATATGTGTAGCTTAATCCATTTTTCATCCACTTTTATCTTTGTCCTCTGTAATCTGGCTCATTTCTTCAGTGTCGGGAAAAATACATGGAGTCAAACCATCCCCTCTGCTTCACCTTCTCCTCTAAATACAGAATCTGTTTAATGCAGCAAAAAGAGCAAAGCCAATAATGGATGTAAATATTGACATATTTGAAATGCATCAGGAATTCTTCCTCTCAAAGTATCCCATAATTTTGAAAAACTAACTGTAAAAAATTATACTATGTGGAGGGCAATTTGGATTTTTCTCCCTTGACTCACTAAATAGGACCTTTCCTAATTGCAATGAGTGTAGTTCAAATAATCTGAAAAAACAATTTGATTAAAACAAAAAATTGGTTTCATTTCACTAATTTAAATGAAATGTTTGAAGCACCAAAAGCTTACATGGGAGAATGCAGATTTAAATTAGCATAGGTGCTATTAGTAATAGAATATAAATTTGCAGATCACTGACAATGAGGATCATGCTTAATTATTAACTCAGCAGGATTTAGTCCAAAGTTGAACAACATTATTTGATGTGTGTGCCCAACACACTGACAGCTTCAAGGTGTGATTTGAACAAACTGAATTGTCGTAACATTTTTTTAAAGGAAATGCTGTTTATAATTCTATTTTTTTTGAGGCTGGCAGAAGAATCTTCAGTGAGTCTTCCAGGTTTTCTCTATTGATGATGACTGTTTCTCAACAGTAATGATTAAATAATTTTTTTCCTTCCTGGATAAAGTAATCTGAGAATACCTGGCGACTGTGAAGAATGATATGACTGAGATTCCACCTTCCCTGGGATTTTGCTTCCGTAAGTGACAGTAATTAATAATTATGAAGCCATTAGGATTAAATGGAAATGTCACATTGATGTTATTATTAATGAAGTAGGCTTTCCTAGAGGTGACAATGTGCCTTGCTTACAAACCAGCGTGATGACAGCCACTACATATTTTTGTGGCAACTGGTGTGGTCCAAATTTTCTACGCTCCCAGGAACAGCAGCCACATGTGTTGGAGTCATCTGGCTCTATAATCAGAACATGAATATAATTATAGACAAACACACACACTGCTCTGACTTTGTACCCACGAGGGCTGCTGCCGCTGCACTCTCCCTGCGGCGTCTGGGGCCAGCTCCCAGCTCCCACTTCATGCTGCTTCCTGGAGAGAAAATGACGTTATACCAGCGTTTTGTCCCATTCTGGAGCTGGAAACACTTCCAGCTTGGCCATAAGCTAAGGAAAAGTCTGAATTTCTGAAATACTTGTGTTGCATCTTGCTAACTCCGCTGTGCCTGTCATCCCTGCTCCTTCCCAAAAGCTGTGTACAAAAGCAGGCATTGGATTCAGAGTATTCAGGAATCTGATTGCCTGAGTTGACTGTAATTCTAATAGAGTTAATAATGTTCCTCAGAAAGCCAAATCACCCAACTAATTATTATACATTTATAGCGAGATAACATTGAAGCTGTCAGTCAGCAGCCAGTGATGCTGTATTTATTAAAAATGAATGCTCTTTCTGCACTCCTCTGCTTGGCTTAAAGTGGTGGCTGGTTTAGTTTTGTTTTGTTTTAGCTGCACAGCTTCTACTAATCTACTTCCCATTAACAGCACCAAGGCAAATCCTTTCTCTCTGCTTTGGCTGGCAGTTTCAGAGCTGTCTGTACGTATAGTGCAAACAAATTTTGCCTTATTAATACCAACCGCCCACCTCCGGCGCATTCTGATTAATCCGCCTAATCTATGGCGTTCAAAAAACACCTATTAATTAAATTTCCCAGATTAAACATAATTTGATTTCACTGGGAGGGGAATTGCTTTTCGTGGCGTGGGCGGATCTCGAGGAAAGTTTGGAAGAATCAAGCAAGCTCCTTAATGAGCTACTCGGGGATTTGGTGGTGGTAACCCTCTGCTGGGAAGGCAAAGCACTAAAGAGCATAACCAGGTGTACGGGTTGAAAAAGGAGAAAATGCCAGTGTGAAATTAGTGAAAAAACAGTATTTCTGCTCAATGGGAGGATGGAGCCTTGCTTGGACAGCTGCTGCAGTCCCCACCGTCCTTGTGTGCTGCTCACATCTGAGTTTGGTTTATGTCAATAGGATTATAGGGCTGTTGATACACAGGAATGCTATTACCTCCAGTAATAGGATGCTGAATTAGTAGTAAAATACTTAATCCTCTTCCACGGAATTTAATGCTGTGAATATAGTGCAAGAGAAAACATAGACAAGTCTGAAATTCCTTGGAAACGGACATTTAGCTATTGACTTTCCTTGAAGGCATCTACTTGACTTCCAGGGATTTCTGAGATCTGGAACACTTGTCAAAGGAGGGAAATTATGATTTTCCTACTGTGGCAATGGCATTAATGAGTGTCTTAGCATGGGTTGTTAATACAGTGGCTTCATATAGGGCCACAATTTATCATTCTTAATTAGAAAATCATTGAGTTTATTTTCTATTTTTCTGACAAAACCTGACGGAACCTCTGATAAACCTGGCTTGGATCAGCTTGTTTTGATTTACTGCAGGAGTAATAATGATTAGTGGTGAAAGGGGAAGAGAATAAATAGCTGCTAAAAACTGCAAAAAAACACAGCAGATATGATAGTGGAGTCCCAGGCACCAAATGGATTTTTACCCCTTGAGAAACACAGATTAATCTGAAAACAGTTGCAAAAGCATTTTAAAATGAGGCTCTTGGCAATGAGATTGGAAAGCTGTTGATGTCATGGATACACACTGATTTCTAGTGCATGTCTATCTGCTGTACAGGCAGCTCCCTCAGTTATTTTCAGACTACTTTCAATCCTCTCCTTTACAGTCAGATTGTCTTTGCCATGGTGACTAATGACTTTCCCCTACATTTGTCAAGGTTGATTTTTGTGCTGCCCCTTTGTCTCACTTCACCGAGCCTCTGGTGAGACACTAAAGGCTCCTTCTCATGCTGAGAATAATTCCCCAGGCCTCAGATAACATGTGAGACACAGCTCCAAGCATTTCCACCACTGACTGTGTCACCTGAAGGGAAACTTAACCTGCACCAGCAAATATAAAAATCCCTTTAGTCCCTGCACTTCCCCAGCAATTCACACCTGACTCCCACCCAGATAATTTAATCTGTGGAGGCTTCAGAACTCCATTTATCATCTCTCCCTCTTCTCATTTACAAGACAGCTAAAGTTATCTCCACCTCCTTCTGCCTGGGTCCCATTACCCCCTTAATCCATTTAAATCCTTCCATTATTTTTTTTTCCTCTGCTAAATCCTCAGCTTCAAGGTTCTGTGTGCCACCTCTTAATGTTTCCAAGAATATTCAGCACTAAAGCACTGGAGTGGTTTTTGCCAAGGCTGAGTAGAGGCTTGCTGACAGTTTATCTTTGGCTTTTTGTCTGCTGCTCATGACTATGCAGCAAAATGGACTTTGGGCTTTTTTTTCCAGTCTTCTTGCACCATCAGGATCTCACCTATAAGGAAATGAATAATGATAGTGACTCAATGATCTTAAAGGCCTTTTCCAACCTAAATGAATAAATCCATGAACAGGTCTGACTGGTAAATTTTAGCTGAATTCACCATTTCAACAATGGTCATTTTCGTTTGCTTGGTTTTTTTTCCAGATGAACTGTATCATCAAATCCACGCTTTTTACTCTTTAAACCTCAACTCCATTTGTAATTTTTAGAACATTTTTATGAGACTTGTTTCCAAGAGAAAGCTAAAATAAGAAGATGAGTCTTGCTCTACACCAAAGTATCCTTTAATCCTTTTGGGCAGTGAATTCCATAGAGCAACCCCATAAACTCTCTGCTGCCTAAGCCAGGCCTTCACCTCTTCTCCCAGGTTCAATTTTGATTGTCTGCATCATAAGAACATTAACAGGAGTTTATGAAGATGACACATGCATGGAAACAGCCAGTACCCAAACCCTTTGATCTCGTGTCCCAGATCTTTGCTTCAGTTTGGATTTCCACAGGGTGCTAATGCCATGCAGAAAAGGCAGAGAAGGGTGTTGGGGAATGCAAGTTGAGCAGTAGGTCTGCTAATTCCTGAGCAGGAAGATGCTCAGGAAGGCACTATCACACTCAGTGTTGGTGAACAGCCCTTTCAAACCAATCATCATATTTGTTTTCCACGCTCCCTGACACTGACTGGGCCAAACCAAATGCCACTGAAATCCAAACTCATTTGGAAAAGTCTGCATCTGTCAGTCCAGGGGAATTTTTTTGTCAATTATTGAAAAACAGGACATTTGTGGAAGCTGTTGCTGTTATTGGTATTACTACTGCTATTTTGGGTTGTAGTGGCTTATGACATTTCATAGGCACAGCCAACAAATATCCAAACTTAGTATCTGCCCTGAATCAATTTTATGTACTTTCTGAATCCCTCCTGAGTTACCTTTACCTTCTGAAGTGTCAGTAAATCACATGGCTTATGTGTTTGGTAGGTGCAGAAATGACTGATTTTCCTGTTATGACACACCAAACTCAATTTTAGTCCAAAAACCACAGATTTTTTGTTTTGTTCATGTGGGAAAATAGCAAGTGGAAAAGTTAGTTGCTTTGATGCAAGTACGTGTATAAAGTTTGGAGTTATTTTGCTGTGTTGCATGAGGAAACATAATTTGATTCTTTCCTTTTCATTCCCTTTAAAAGAAATTATTTTTGGATTCCTAAAATCCATTAGAATAAACAGTCTGGATGATGAAAAACAGAGCAAGTTTCTTATTTAGGGGAAGGGAATGAAATTCTGCTTATCAAATGACACTAATGACCAAACTAAATTCACTTCCACAGAAAATGCACATGCTGTTTTTCAATCAACATTAATTTGTCTTTCTCATTCTATTTTCAAAGTCTAATGGGACATTTCTAAGGATATATTTTAGATGCCTCTTCTGGATTCAGAAGATCTGCAATTAATCTAAGCAAACTTATCCAAAATATGCTCTAAAAATTCCTCATCTCACTATGTCTCATCTGTGTTTAGAAATGTGTTAGAAGGGGACTAATCAAGTGGTTTCATAGATGCAGTGAAACAGATTTTAAAATCTTTTATATTTACCCCTGTTGATTAAAATTTGTCATGAATAATTTTATTTTCTGAGTGTCTACAAGAGTTTGGTGGCCTTAGCCTGGAAAAAAAATATAGTTTATACTGCAATTTTTTTTTTAGGACTATGCTGATTATTTGTATGTACTAAGTTTGTGAGCACAAAAATAATTCTGCAGGCAATGGGCATGACTATTCAACTAGACCTTGGTGGAGCAGGGGAAGATGCTGAAGCAGTTTTGCAGGGGCAAAGGCCAGAGCTGTCCAATGAGGAATTTTGCCAGCAAGGGCCACCAGGACCTCTGAACTTGCCCCTTGCACTCCTGGGTGCTCCAGTGCTCCCATTGAGCTCCTGTGGGTGCTCGGTGTCCCTCGAGTGCCCTCGTAAGACAGGAGGATCTGTATTTGCTATTTTGAGCACACCTTATGCTAAGGAACAAAGATGGGCACGACTGCATTCCATATTATTTCCCAAAGTGCTGATACCTCTGGAAGCCGAGCTCATAGATAATCCCAAATTTGCATCTGGTAGATGTAGCACCCTTACAGGTAAAGCAATGGGAGGTAGGATGCTGCCCTGGCCTCACAGGAAACAGGCTGCTCCCTGTGTGGGTGAAGTTTGTTTAGAAGGATGGGCAAAATTAAATCCTGCCACTTCCTCACTTCTGAAGTGATGATTTGCAGAGTCCCCACAAGCTGAGAAGAAGGGCAGCAGTCAGTGCTAAGTGACCTGGGCAGCCTGCCTGCCGAAGGATTGCAGTGCAGTGTTCAAAACACATCAATTCACAAACGACATGAAACTCTTGAGCCAGGGTAAACTAGATGGAGAGAAAATGCACTAAAATGACTCATTATAGTATCACAGTGTGCTTTCTCACATAAAAGCTTTTGAGCTACTACAGGCTTAGGGCAGAAGTTTGTAAGAGCTTATACAGCAAAAAGTATTTTGGTTATTTATTACTTCTGGTTTAGCCTGAAGAGTTTATGCTGATTCAGTAACACATCAGTCAAACTTAGCTGGTTGGAGCAAGTTTATGCCTATCTTGTGGTACTGAAGTGGTACAAAATATTTTGGCAAACCTCGCTTTAGCTTGCCTTTTGACCAGGCACAAGAAAGGAGATAGGAAAGATTTACTATTTTTATTGTACGGATGGAGAAATACAAGCGGGTAAAGAGACATGAGTTGCTCAAGATCAGAGAGCAGGTCAGGGCTAGCATTCAGGTACTGCCTGTAACACAGACTGATGAAAACACTGAGATTATGTGAGGAAAAAAAAAAAAAAATATATATATATATATATGTACTGAAGTTATTTGCACGCAAAATTTCCCAAAAAATCAAATATTTTGTTAGGTTTCATGAAGTTTATAAAGAATCTTGTGCCAGCATAAAGTCTTTTATTTATGTAGTTATTCTGAATATTCATGTAAGAATCAGTGCCTAAGAATGTAACAATTTCCTTCATAGCTGGTCTGAGATGATACTGTCTATACTTCTGCACCAACTCACATAAAAAGTCATTTTCATGATTTAGTTTTCTCTTCTGACTTACTGCTGTGGACATTTTTCTTTCTACTCCACAGACATTTTCATGCCATCACTTAACAGCATCTAAATTCTTCCCTTCCCAAGGAACAGACAATTATATTTTCATCCAACAGGGCAAGTTATCAACTGCAGCACCTGTTTTCAAAAATACCATTGCTTTAGTGTTAATTTTGGCTGGCCTTGTGCATTGTCAACTGTTATTAAATGGAATGGTGATGTCCTACCATAATTCTTATTGCACAAATATTGGGTAACGTGTTACTTCAAGGTAGGAAGAAGCTGAAGCAGATTCATGTTCCTGTACACACAGAAATATTTGAGATTAGAATGACACAGGCTGGACAGACCACAGGATGCTAAAAGCAGTTAGCTGGGATTTTTTTTCCTTTTTTTTTTGTTTTTGTTTAGCTGGCTAAAAATTGCGATGCATTTTGCAGACACCCAGCTAAACCCTCACCCAGTAAGTATCAGAGGTTGAGCATCAAATATTAATCAGAAGACTCCTATCTTCCTAGTTCTGTGTAGGTGCATATTTGTGTGTGTATAAATATTACACATACAAATAAAAAAAAGATGCTGCAGCAAATCTTCAAAGCCAATGCCTGGGTTTTGCACAGGAGGCATAAAAGTGCCTCCAAGCCTATCGACTAAATTTAGTGTGCAATCCCAGGGCTACATTGGGAGAACAGAGCAAGAAGAAAACTACTCCAGAAGGAACTCAGAGCATTTAGGTCCCCATTTTTGAACAGTCATCTAGCAGAGTGTTTTCCTTGACAGTGTAGCAATGAGGAGCAATTGCACCAACAGGATGATGGTAACACATAGGAGTAGATGTAAGCACAGTTGTAACTACATGTGACACAAATTACAATTTCCAGGCACGGACAGCAATTATTTTGAATATATCTTAATTTTGTTATTACGCTGCAAAATGAACACCCACCACTGCTGGGTATTCAATGCACACATGTATTTATTTGCACAGGACAGACCTTGGCCCTTGTGTAGCAAAGGACAGAGAACTGCCTTTTCTAACTCAAAGCACAATAGCCATTTCTCTACCAAAAGGCAATTAGATTATGTTGTGGTGGCAGTTCTGTAATGACCTAGAAATGAATGCTGTCAGCCTGGAAACGGGAACTATTTCCTTTTCAGGGAGAATGCGAATACAGCTCCCTCCTCTCCTGGCCTGGTGTTCCAGCCACCACATGATCCTATCCCAGATCTTTTGTTTAATTTTGCTTCAACCTAACCGTTCCTTCATCCTTTGTTCACAGAGATCCAGTTTCAATAGATGGGATAGATAGGACTCCTACCCAAATTACCTGGTAATGAGGAAGGGTGAGGAAAGAGCTGAAAGGAACTATTATGCTTCCTGGCTATATTCTTATGTAAAAGAACACTATTGCCTTCACCTATTGAAAATCGAAATTGTGAGCTCGAGTCCCTGATAAGTAGGGAAAAAAAACCAAAACAACAAAACCTCCTTGCATTATGTTCCTCTTTTAAAAAGACAAGAAGAAACAAGATGGTCAGCCTGGGTTCAGTTCCTGAGCAGCTCAGGAAGCACATCCTCTTGGAGTCCATTCCCAAGCATGTGACTAAGTGACCAGCTGACTCTGAAGGATCTAATAACTGTGAATAAGAGCTAACCAGCCTTTTCTGAGGCCTTTGACATCCATCCCCTGTAGCACCATCATTTAGGAGCTGAGGGATTCTGATGTGGGGCAGTGGATGACCAGGTGGATCAGAGACTGGCTGTGGGTGCCAGGATGGACATGAGCCACCCACGTACAGGACTTCCAGGTGATTTTGTGGAGGCATCCCAAATGATACTGAGAGTCCCAAGATTAATCCCAAGATTAAAGTTCATCTCAGCCTAGACAGATTCTAGGGCTAAGACCTGAAACAATGCTATCAGAGGAATGCTTTTGTCTGAATACTTCATGTGATAAGATTTCCACTATTTGCTTGGAAATTATAACATTTTTTATGTCAATGTTCCTATGTTATCCTAAGTCTGCACTATCTTTATTTACCATCAGCCTCACTCATTTTACCTGTCAGAGAATGAAAGTATCTGAATTAAAAGATAATTACGCATGAAAATCAGCAACTCCGAAGTTACAAAAGTAGTTTAAAGCGACTACTCCACGTTTAAGCAGATAATCACGCCTCGGGCCCACCCTTGCAAAACATTTATTTCTGGATGTGAATCACTGCCTGCCCAGAGCTCTACCCAAGACATGACAGGGTAGAGCAAGGATTTGCAGCCCTGGCTCCGAGCTGGCTGGGACGTGCGTGCACCCCGACCACAGACCCGCAAGGGCTGACTCATGCCCCAAACACCACAGAGGCCAGCTGGAAACAGCACTCCCAGCTACACACACAGCAAACACGAGTTTGTGTGCACACAGGATGGCTCAGATCCTGATGCCTTTCTCAATGTGATCCATCATGTTCTCTCGGCCGTCAGGATTGCCTGCTTTCACATACAAATGGCATCATAATAAATAACATGCTGAAATAACTGAAAAGCACATAGCAGTCTTTCCTAATATTCTGCAAAAGATGTGGCAAATCACTTGGAAAGCATAAAAGATTTTTGCTTAACACATCCCCTCAGGTTTTTCCACTGTTGGTGCAGACTTCTTGTGCAATCTTTTCACTAAAAGTTTCTTTTTCTCTAAAACGAAAAATACTGACTAAATACAAAACCACACCTAAAATCATGCATGATGCCAAACATCCCATCATTTACATTCAGGTGCCTCAGTGTGGCTCAGGTTAACCAGAAAGCTTCAGACCACTGAAACTAAAAGTATAGAATGTTTGGGGTTTGGGTTTGGCTTGGTTTTTTTTTCCAGACAGGAAATTTTGCTCTGTTTCATCTTCATTTAGGCCTTATCTGTCAGCCTTGCAGCCTGCAAGGTTGCAGCCAATTAGATCATGGCTTGTTTGCTATCTGTGTCAAACTAAGTTCTACAAAACCACAAAAATAAGGTTTGGTTCTTATCCTGACACTGTCTCATTAACTACAACGTTGCACAATTGTATCAGAAATACCTGACCCTTAGCTATAATAATTCACCAGGGTGATGTCACCTGAGCTGTCATGTCAGGTATAGGAGGTACTATGCAAATAATCTTGATAACAAAATGCCTCCCTTGCTTTTGAAGGTTGACTTCAGGGTCTTAGTTTCTTGTGTACAGATGAAAGATCGCAGCCGAAGCGGCTGCGTCTCTTCGTGACAGCCTTGGTTTTTTTAACCCTTTGAACTTATTTTTATGATTTTTTTCTTTTTTTTCCAAAAAAAAAAAAGGATTTATCATTGAAAGTGTTTATATGCTTCTGCTTCCTAGTAGTAATTTGAGTGGGGGGTGGTCAGTGCAAGGCCGTTCCCAACCTTCACCTTTAGGTTCAATTTTTTGAAAGGTCATAGTTTGGACGTCGCAATATTTTGCCTAATTAATCTCTAGGCCTGCCACACTTTGTTCCAGTTTCTGTTCCTCCCTCCCTTACTCTCTCCTTCTTCCCTCTGTCATTCTGACAAGTATTTCGTACTGCTGATGTCAGCTGTAGGAGTGATACCCTGAAGGGTAGCTCAGATGAAGTGCCCACCAGTCAGTTTTAGGGGGTTAATTATTTTGTGCCCTCTGTAGCCTGCTAAAATCAAATTATTGTCATCTGGTTTAGGATTTATGATTTTATGATTTTGCACAGAAAGGTTATGTATCTTCACAGCTGTTATCTATAACTCCATCATGCATACACTTAAATATCTGATTTTAGCAAACCATGCTGTTATTCCACCTGCTACACTGTATTCAGTTGTGAAATCTGACAACACCTTTTCATCTGAACTGGGTTGTCATTTGCATCTTGGTCATCAGAAAGGCAGAAGTTACACTTTTCCCTGCACCTCATCATTGTCCAACTTCTTTTTTTTTTTCTCTCCCTGGGTCACCCACCAGTCTAAGCCAAGATTTGCTTCTTAACGTGTTGAATTTGCAATTATTTCTTGTGGGGTTTTTACCTTTTTTTCTCTCTGTCAACCTCTGTTTTTTCTTTAGCCCGCTCAGCAGACCAGAGCTGCAATCCCTTCACTCCAACCATTATCTATCTCTATCCCTTCATTGTTAAAAGAAAAAAAAAAAAGAAAAAAGAAAATATTTTACAGTTCAAAGTCTCTTGAACTTGTATTAGCATTAGTTTTGAAAGTCTTGAGTTTCCACAACATTTCGAAATGGAAGGGTGGTGCAGCTGGTAAGAGAAAAAAAAAAAAAGCCTAGAGAAGATTATTTGCCTAAAGTGTATGCTTAAAAAAACCCAACCAAGTCAGAAAGCTTAAAAAAACCCCAAAACAAAACAACCACACAACATTTTCTTACTACTAATCTTATTTCTGTTTCTCCCCCACTCCCAATTGCTCCGCGAATTCGTAATTCACTGCTTCCAAAGGTTCTTCAAACTTGTTCTACTGGTTTTCAGAAGCAGACAGACTTGTTTTTCTAAGCTCTTCAGTACACCAACTGAATTTATTTAATTTTTCATTTTGCTGCTGCAAAGAATCGCGGGACGCTCCTTGAATGGCCATAAGTCACTCTGTTGGATGTATCCTATGGATATATTCAGTGTGTACTCCACAATGCTGTAATTACCCGGTGTACGAAACCACACAGAGCTCTGCTAAAATGAAGCTATTTAGCAATCATAAAGACCTTGATCCTTGGTGGAAAAGTGTCTTATTGTAACTAAAGCAGCCGGCTCCAAGGGGAGTAAATTTTAATGAAAATCCTTCCCTCGCTCTGTCGCAGACAAAACAAAAGAGAAGAGTGGTCAGTTTGTTGTCATGGGTGGAAGGGGTTTTACAAGGGTGTCCTGGAGCAAGATCCACCCTGTTTTCTTCCATATCAAAGTTGTCCTGGAGGAAGTTCTACTTGATATTTAGCTTCACTTCCATATTAAGGTCCCTGGTTCCGAGGGTTTGTAGGGACCCACAAAGTGTAAAGATCAGGGGTCATTTTAATGTGGTGGAAGGGAAGGATGTGGGATGCCCCTTGGAGCTCTCACAGTCTCGGAAACATGATTTTTGGATCTGTGTATCCCCAGAAGCAAGGTGGGGAAGGTGGAAAAGGTTCAGAATTGGCGCTACTATCTGGGGAGGCTGTCACGGTAATTAATGTGAGTTCTAAAACCGGCCAGCTCGGGGCAAAAGGAAAAAAGGCAACGAGAAAACCAAGTTCTGCGGTCCGTGCTTCGTTCAGAAAGCAGACTCAAACAAGGTGTTAATGCGAGGGCCCGTGTCTGCCCCGCGGTCACCGAGGGCTCGCCTCCAGCCAGGACCTTTTCCCCTCGAGTTTCGCCGCCTCAGAGCGGAGCGGAGCGGAGCGGGGCCGGGCCGGCGCCGGAGGCCCGGGAGGGAGGCGCGGCCGCCCCCTGCAGGGCCGCGCCGGGAGG
>VZTZ01042024.1:836858-884495 GCA_013400955.1 Drymodes brunneopygia | reverse complement strand
CGGGGCTGGAGCCCAGCCCGGGCTGCGGCGGTGCTCGGGGTGCCGCGGAGGGCACGGGGCGGCGGCGCGGGGTGTCACGCCGTGACCCCGGGGCTGCCGGGCGCCGCTGCCGCGAACAAAGAAGCGTGCGGGGAGCAGCGCTGCCCTGCTGCACAAACTCCCAAAAAAACGCCCGCAGCCGGCAGGAGGAAAACGGGGTGAGGAGAGGATTCGGTGATGTGAAGCTTGGCTGGGAGGAATGTTTCTAGGATGAAAGGATATATTCAGTTCTCCTCGGGAGAAAATGCAAGACTTGCTGTGGTTTTGAGGCCACTGTCATATCTGCTCATTGTTTATTGTTGGGGTTTTTGCATGTGGCTGATCACACCTCGTAACAACAATTTTTCTTTAAAATGGCTCTTTTGATTAATTTAATAGTATTAGCAAAAATAGGAAGTGCAAGCCCTTGACTTTGCTCTTTGTTGTCAGCGTTTGCAGCTGACTGAATTATGACTTGCATGTAGGGTTAAAAGTGCTGTCTCCTTTATTTCAGAGCTCTAGGGGAAGATGTTGTCTCTTGTGACATCTTGCGATTGAGATACCTGAGAACAGGTTCAGTAAGAATCCGAGTTCCTGAAGAAGACACTACGAATGTATTGAAATAAGAAGCTGTAAACATTATTTTTCTCCCTTGACATCTATGTAAGAAATGGCAATGTGAAGCACTTCTCAGACACTCTCCCAGATGTATGAAGTCTGCAAAGCTCACTGTCCAGACTGGCTGCTCTGGTCAGTGGTACTTGCCACGTTTATGGTGTGTATATAGTACTCTGAAATCACTTTTTTTATGAAATTCCCAGAAGGAACATTTTATTACGGACAGCTTTCTCTGTATGTATATCCAGGGAGATTAATGCCTAGAGTTGAAAGGCATTTAGTATACACTGCAAAGTTGGCTTTCCCTCAGCTTTTCCAGATGTATTGTCTCCCGTGTATGCTGGGAACACACACAACTGCCTGAACCGCAGATGCAGCCATGGAGCTGCATGAACTTGTGAGCCACACCAGAAGTCTTGCTGAGGGCTGGTCCCAGCTGCCGCTGCACGATGTCAGCTGAGCTGTGAGTGTGCCATGCTGATCCCAGCGCAGCGCACGGATGGAGTGACACCCTTCCTGCACAGGGGAGGCTGCTCAGTTTTATGAGGAAGGGTGGCCAGTTGCTGTCACCTCTGTCAAGTTCTGCGCACAAGATTGTCCTGTGCTGGATGCACACACGTGTCTCCCTGCTCCTGAGATGTTGAAGATGTGCAACAGCTTATGACACATCCCAGAGAAGAAGCTTTATAAAATGGCTCAAACCAGCTTGCTGCAGGGAAAGCAGTTTTACTGTAGGGAGTGGGTTTTCCACAAGCTTCAGCACTGCCTCCAGGAGAAAGCGAGCTGCGGCGGCAGCGCTGCCAACAAACCATCTCTTGCAGCGAATCCTGGGAATAATACCGGTGTTGTCTCTGGGAAAGGAGCTGCCTGGGGTGTATTGTTGGTAGGAGGGCCCGGCAGTGGGAAGACAGCCCTCTGCACTGAGTTACTGTGGCCAAGCTCACCTGCAAACCTACAGAGAGGCTTGCATCGCCAGGCCCTGGCCTTCCATTTCTGCAGGGCCCAGGACTCTGACACGCTCTGTGTTGGAGGCTTCATTAGAGGTTTAGTCACACAAATATGCCGCAGTGGACTGATCCAGGGATATGAGGACAAACTGAGAGATCCTGCTATTCAAAGTCTCTTGCAGCCCGGAGAATGTGAGAGGAACCCTGCTGAAGCGTTTAAAAGGTAAAAACAAATTTAAAAAAACACCACCCTCTTGAAAACAAATCCAAGATAAAAACAAACAAAAAAAACCTGCTGTTTAGGTCTTCCTTCCAGTGAGCCTAAGATGCAGATAGTTTAAAACATGTTTGTTTCATGGCTTGTTATCTCTGTCAGATCGTGCAGACTTACCATGGAAAAACCTAACTTTGTCCTTATAGCTGACATAAATAAATATTTACTTTTAAAACAAAGTTTATTATTAATAGTGAGTTTATTTACATTTGTATATTAATATCCTCAGATGTAACTGAGTGTTTTGGAAAGACTTGAAAGTAACTGATTTCAGAGTGGAAAGTATCTAGTCCATGGTTTCCATGTGCCATAAAGGTAGGGCCGTTGTCCTTCCCAGACCTTACAGGACCCTTGGAAAAGCTTCCAATAACATGCTCTAAGAGGAAACTGGGCTAATGGATCTCTGGGTCTGATCCAGCACATCGGTTTTATGTTTGTCTAAAAATATGTGGTAGGAAAATGTCAATTAACTCCTTATGTTACTTCTCACAATATGCACAGATTATGTCAAATCTTTATTGCTACTTCTTCTGTAAGTGCTTCAAAGTGTTGAGGGGATCAGAAATTGTTCAAGAGGGTTCACCCTGCCCCTTAAGAGGTTTGTCAGCCATCTAAGCTGAATGGGAAAAAATAGAACTTTTTTTTTATATTAGTATTCCCTAACAAACCATAGTCTCTTGAGTATGGCACTGATAATTCTGTTTCTGTGGGGATAAGGATATATGAAAGGATAAATTACATGTATATAACAGTGTATATCCATAGATATACGTAGAACAATGTAGTCTTGAGCACTTGAGCCTGTGTCAGTGTGTGTCTGTTGGTCTTTATTCCTTTGGGTCACAATGAAGGAAAATTCATGAAGACTAAGGCTTGTCTTCATCAAAAGAGCTTTAATGGATTGTGTTGCCAGTATAAAACTTCAATGGAACATTGGTTAAACTGAAATTTTTTGGTACTGTGTAGTGGTGTAACTTTTTGTGGTACTTGAGGGTTTATTGCCTGTTTCCAGCATAAAATTCCTCTCCTCTTATTTTTTTTTTTTTCCTGACTGCTAAGACTGTGGAGAGAAGTACTGAGGTTGAACTGTAGTGCTTGCCCTCATTGTCATGGTGGTGTGAAAGAGCCTTCTAGTTCTGGTGGCTGTTATGTCCTTGCCTGCTGAATAAACAGGATGCATGTCTACATTGTTCTCAGTGTAGTGTTTTAAAACAAATAGTCTAAACTGAGACTAGTTCTGGATTTTTTGTTTGCTGATGAGTGAATATGCCACTTCTAACAGCTATTAGGGTCCTAATTTCAGAGGTATTAAGCCCTCTTAAATTCTAATGAATAAAAACTGGGTGCAATTAAGTGTCTATAAATGGAATAGCTGACTGGCCATCTAGCTTCAGGCAGTCTTTTAAAAATCATGAAAGTGGATTAATCTGGTGAGTAAGAGCCTGTTTATGTTTAAAAGTCTATTACAGGGAAAAATTACTAATTTAGTTCAGGCAAGTTCTCAGTAAGAGCTGGAATCCTTCCTCTATTCTAAAAGTGACTGCCTTACTGCACAGAACAGGAGCTAGGTAAATGTCCTTAGACAAAAATCCAACCTAGAAATATAAAATATAAGAGATATTTGCTAAAGTCAGCTTTATAAGAGGTAATTATTAGAGTCAGCTTTTTAGACTGGCTTTTATGAGCATAGGGTTTAATGATGGGCTGTTTTGAGTGTTTAGGTCTATATACAGAGTTTTTGGTTTTGTACTGGAAAAATGAAATAGGCACAACATCCAGCAATAGTATTTCCTTCTCAAATTTTGCAGCAGTGGTTGTGGACTCCTATTATTGCACTAAAATTACTTTCAGTGTAGTACAACAGCTTCAATCAAGGAGATTTTTCTTTTTGCCCTTCATGTATTCCCTTGCTCCCACTTACTCTGTGATCTGCTGCTCTCACCAGCAGCTGTGGTGGATGGTCTTCATTCTCC
Organism: Drymodes brunneopygia; assembly: GCA_013400955.1. Classification (NCBI taxonomy): domain Eukaryota; kingdom Metazoa; phylum Chordata; class Aves; order Passeriformes; family Petroicidae; genus Drymodes; species Drymodes brunneopygia. Next base: position 880,665 of record VZTZ01042024.1, on the reverse strand, counting down.
TGTTTCAGATGTAAGGGGGATGAGGTGTTGGGGACGAGGTGCTGTGCTGGGAATATAAGTTTTCAGCACTGGGGCAGGGGACCGGGAGGTGGCTGCTGACAGCAGCACCACGAGCTTGTTCTGCTGGTGATACAATCTCTGTCCACAAACAAGAGGCACTTGGCAGCCCCCTTCCCACCATCAAACACCTCAGTCATTTGTTTAATTGAGCCTCTGCTGTTGTGTAAACCGTGTGAGGAATGTTTTAGCAAAATTATAATTTAGGATGTTCCGTGGTTTCTGGGACTCGCCACTGAGCACTTCAGTGCTCTGCTCTGGTGTGTTTATAGTTTGTGTGAAGTGAAAGTTGTTGGAATGTGAAATGAGTTCTAGGAAGACTTAACAGTCAGATGATTGCATCTCTCATTGTGTGAAGGCACAAAGTGCTTCTCTCAGTGCTTCATCGGTTTTTGCCTTATTTTAGTTTATTCAGTACAAGAGGGGAAAGATTTTTCTTTAAAGAAAATCTGTTCAAATTTTTGCTCTGCTTCTCAGGGCTGCTCCAGACCCAGCCATGTACTCATGGCCTAAAATGGAAAGACTTCTCTTCACAAGTGCTAAACAAGATGACACCACTCTATTTTTGTACTAATTGTCCTGGAAATAGTGAGAAAGAAAAGCTTCCTAATGTCTTGTAACATGCCAGTTTATAAACAATATAAAGTTTGTTAGTTAAAATAGTGGCATGTTTTTCCTGAAGGCTGTTTCTTAAATAGATTTTCAGCAGTCCTGATAGTCGTAGTGATACATGTGCAAGTGATGACCCTCAGAGTTAAGACAGTTCTCACGCTGTTTAAATGTCTCATCTTAAAAACTTTTATGCATTTGTAAGCTTTAAATGCCCTAAAAATTCTTTCAGGGGCAGATCTTGTAGTTTTGAAGAACCAGAAGGGCTGAATTATACAAATGTATTTAACATTTTGCATTTGTTGCTGCACTGACAGCTGAGAGAAAGAACAGCTACTTACAGCACTTTTCTTATCAGGCACTCAGTGCTGGAGCAAAAAGCAGCTTAAAATGTGAGGGAGAGTGCTGAACCCTCACACTCAGATCTTCAGTGAAAGTAAAGCAGAAGCCAAGGAGAAGTTGCTACAGACACAAGAAGTTAAGAAACGATGCGATAAATAGGGAATTTAAGTCAACAGGTCTATTGTGCCCTTCTTCCCTATTGATACAGCAAAGTTAAAACCTAAATAACCCAAATTTTGCGATGCTGTCTCCAGGGTTGTTTTGGTTTTGCTGCAGCAAGTTTATACTTCCAGAGATTTGGTAGGAATACAGGCAGATACCACTTATCCAAGGCCACAAGGGCACGGAGGAACTCTGATATAAACTGTGGATAATGCTCAGATTTGTGTAAACCAGGCTGTAGAAGGGCATTTCCCTCATGTTCCTGGTGTGTGTTTTTCAGACAGAGGAGATGGCCTTAAACACCTTCAGACAGTGGGGAAGGGCACATAATTCCTACGTGTTGTGCTGCAGTTGGGATTACTGGTGGGGGGCAGAGCTTGCTTCATTCACAGCCCAGAAAGTGGCTGTCACTAGAAGTGTGGGCTTCGTTTACCCTGCAGAGTTGATTTGTTTGGCAGCCTTTGCTCTTGAGTTTGAAAGATACCCAAGACCAAAGCTCCTGGGTCAGCTTTAGGGAATCTAGAGATGGAACATGTTAAATAACATTTTTAAACTTGCACCAAACTCACCTTTAGTGTGTGTTGGTCTAGTACAAACTTCAACCAAACTTTGAATTTTGCCTGGGTGTGTTGCTGCAATGAATAAATCACCAAAAAATGGTGAATTTCCACATCTCCCAGCAGGTTGATGCAGGTGGAGCTGCTTTGCTCTCACTCACAGATGAAGTTCCTTTCCATCTTCTGAGTGTCTTTTCAGGGAACTTCAAATCTTGTGAGACTTTTCATATCCTTATTTCTGAATTTGGGTCAATGATGTCCAAGCATTTTTTGCTTGTGAAGTGTCCTAACATTTTCTTACTAAAGTATTTCTCATACAACTACTTTGATGTAAGAGGGTGTGATCTAAGTGCTTTTTATCAGGAAAAAGAATGAAGCTGTGAATTCAGATTTCCACTTACTGCATTTGCAGAAGTTGCATGCCCGTGCAAGTAGATGTCCCTGATTAGTAGAGATGCAAAAAAATAGAAATTTAAAAGAAATAAAGCTGCGAAACAAAAGCAGAAAGAGCTGCTGAAAAAATTTGTGACTCTTCAAGAGCTTCGTAGAAGTTTTCTCAAGCTGATGTTACATCCTCTTTACCAAAAATGAATATAGGGAAGCTGTACCCCAGTGTTTAAGTATCCTTTTTTTTTTCAGAAAGGACACCAGATTCTATGCATGCTGATGCTAAATTCAGTGCAGTGGTTCATTTTGCAGATTCCCAGACTATCTCAGCTTTTCTTCTGTTTCCAATTCCTGATCTCTTCGTGCACAACAGATTTCCCCAGTGATTTAACGTGACCAATAATGTTAAGTGATGTAAAAAGCCAAACAGTTTTACAGTTCTCTAGAATATGCAAATACCTGCAGACTTGAGTGGAAGAGGTGTGAGAGGTCATGTGAGGTTCTCTGCTGACTGCCAGCGAGTTTGAAGGAGGGTTTTACATTGATTAAATTTGAAAGCCTTGTATGAGTCGTGAGTCACTGCTTTGGACAGCGTTAAAGTGCAGCAGGTCTGGTGCCAATAGCTGTTATCTATGTAAAGTTCCTTCTGCCTGCCTGGGGAACTCCACAGGATCCAACCTCTGCTGTTTTGTCTTTGGCAACACGATGGAAACCTCATAAAGGGCAGAATTCAGAGGAAAAGCCTGAGTATCAGCCAGTGCTAACAAGTATTTCCTCCCCGCCAGCCCTTCACCTGTATTGCCTTTCCATGTTACTAAGTTGTTTTTTTGTCATTTTCTTCCCTTTCCCCTCAAGAGTGGTGTATCATCAGAAAGTTGCAAATTGTAGGTGATAGAGTTTTTACCCCTGTCTAAAATGATACGGGGTAACAAGTTTTACCTCAAGTTCTGGATCCTTTGTCTGACAATGTAGAAAAACAGTAGTTTGTTCAGCAGACATTCTGTGACTTTTGTCCAGGGACTTTCAGTCTGCAGTACTGAAATGCATTTTTCTTGCTTAGATGAAGGAAGAGATTTAGACATTGAGTTGTAAACGATAACAGATGAAGTGTGAAGAAGCTGTTCATTTTTAGAACTCCTTGTGCCATCTTTGAAGTCAGTAGTATAATTAAAATTATAATGGATTGTGTAGGCTTTATTGAACAATTAACTAGTGAGCCTTTTGCTGGTTTGGAGTCGCTTGTTCTTAATTGCAAAAATTTGAGTGTATTTTGGTGTAAATTTGAGATGAATTAAGAGAATCCCGGTTTTAATGGGTTTTGATGTTGCACCCTAAAAACTTAGGAGTTTTCCCTGCTAGTGAATTAACCACAGTATGTGCTTCTACTGCAGTTTGCAGCACCCACGTTCTGAGGCTGCTGTGAAAAGGTGAGAGGCAGCACATGGGAGACAGTTACAGATACATGAGCTTGGGCTACTGGAAACCCAAAAGCTGCTGGGATTTCTATCAATTTACTCTGAAAGGCATTACCGATTCAGTATTATTCATTTATAGATGATAAGTGACTCAGTTTTTCTCTCCCAGGACTGTCTTGGAGTGATCTGCATCTTTAATCTACTTTCTTCTGGAAAGGGCTGCTACAGAGCCTTTTCCTCTGTTCCAGAGCTTCAGTACAGCCTTGGTAGCTGTAGCTGTACAGTGGTTACACAGATCTTGTCAGGCTCTCTTAATTTCATAGAGGTACAAATGGTAGAAAGAAAGGCAAGAACTAAATGTATCCTGTTTCTTGCAAAAGAAGGATCTGAACGCATAATAAATTCATTTACAAGACCCTTTTAAAGAAGAAAGTTGTTAAACCTCCAGTGCATTTATTCATTTACTACATGTAAAGCTCAAATGTGCAAGTGACTGATCTGAACCTTGAGAAGGCTGGAAGGGAAGCTCAGAAAAATCAAGTCCAGCATATCTCCTTCCCCAGACAGAAAGAACTGAAGATGCTGGCTTCATCTGCTCTTATGCTTCATAATTCTTGTAGAAAAAAAATCCATCTTACCCTGAGTTGTTTTTTTTCTTGCTATAATCTAAGTTTTTTACTACTTAGGGTGTTCTCCAGAGACACGGAGAACAGATTCTTTCTTTCCTTTCTGGGACAGCATTTTACATCTTTGAATGCAACTTAACTTTCCTTCATCTCAACCTGAAATTAAATAACTCGTTTTGTTAGTCTGTCCTCAGAGGTCACACCTAAGAATGTGGCATTAAAAAATCCCTTAGCTAAATAAAAGGTTTCAGTGTCTAAAGGGAATTTTTCTTACCAGTGTTTTAGATGTGTAAATAGGCAACATTCTGCTTCTGTACTTCCCCAGATTTTTGTCCATTCCTACATGTTTCACTTATGCTTGACTAGAATCCTGAAGCTAGTTGGACCCTAGCCCAGAAGAGCTTGATCTGGTAGAAGATTGAATTCTCCTTTCAGTAGGAGTTTGCAGTTAAAAACCATCTCATTACAGTCAAAATCAAATTGTTTTGTTTATCTGTGATTTATTTAATACTCAAAAATTTTGGAGGCAGACTACCGACTGAAAATCACACCAATTTATAGGTGAGATGAGAAACTATTTCTGTAAGAGCACGCACAAGAGGTTAAAAAGAATGTGCCAACTCAGCCTGTCTTTCCAGCTGAGTGAAAGTGGGGTTGCAGAAGGTAAATTTGCTCTTGTGGGAGCATCTTGAATTTGCTCTTGCGAGAGCATCTTGACTCTGCTGGAGCTTCTGATTATTTACATGTAACTGAGGCTTTAGACTTCTAACTGATGCTGGTTTTCATAGGAAGCTCTGTGCTCTGGTGTTCTCCAGACCCATTAGAAAGCTGAGCGTTGCCTGAAGCTTAAGTACTTTGTGGCATGTTTCTCTTTAGGCTTTTCCCTTAAATCTGTGGAGTTAACGGGTCACATAGCAGCAGTGGGTGTTTCTGCAAGAGCAAGCTGTATGTTCCTCTTTCATTGTATGGAAGCACAGCCTACAGACTGAACATAATACCGTTTAAGGTTTTAACCTTTTCAGATTAAATTACCATAAGAAAGTTTCCCTAAGGCATTTTAATAATGACAACTTACATAGACCTTTTTGTCTTCTACTTCTATAGGCATTAACATTTGGGCTTTAATCAATGTGGCTCAGACTTAAACCTTACAGGTTTTCCTATAAGCTGTTTAGTTAGATGGACCTTCATAGCAATTCTTACTTGTTAATTATTTCCCTTCCCTTCAGTTTCTGTGCACATGTTCATAGCTTGTGCAAGGGTTTAGGTTTCTTTTCCTTTCTTCTTTTTCAGTGAAAAAATGAAAAGGATTTGGTGGATTGTGAAGTAGAAAGGACTCAGTGTGTCTTATATACCGGGAGAAGATAGTATTGAAATATTGCCTTCTGGAAGCAATGACTCAAAGAGGTTTCAGTTTCTTGCATGTGATGATATGTACAAAACACTGGGAATGGTGAGAAATCTTCTGTCTTTGTCCAGGAGCAAGAGTATTTTCAACAGTTAATGCAAAGATACTTTGTGATTGAAGAATGACTGCTGGAAAAGAAACAATCCGGCAAAAAAGGCAAGAAAAGAATTACATCGACCCAAGGGTTGAGTTGTACAGAGGTGTTCAAAGGTATTGCAGAGGAGGTGCTGGAAAGAATGGAGTTGGGTGGGTTCCTGGTCTGCTTGTTGACATCAAAACAGGATAAGATAGCTTGTCAAAAGAACTGAAAATGAGATCATGGAAAAAAGGCAACTGGGAAATTTACATAATGAAGTCAAAGGGGCAGACCAGTTGCTGTCAAATCCCTGTCTCTGTCACATGTTTGTAGATACCTTCACACAAAGCAAGGACCAAAAGCTTGAAGGCCATCAGACTTTTGGGCTCAGTTGTGGGTGCTGCTGCTTAAATTGATGGGAGTGAGAGGAAGGATGGAGTGAAGGATCATATGTGAGTGGACTTTGAGTCCACAGACCACCAGCAATGTCTTTTCCTTGGGATTTTTTTGTCTTGTACTAATAAGAGCTGGTGTTTGTGTGAAGGAGGGGAGGTGGCCACCTGGCAAGCTGTGTGCTGAAGATCTGTGGTATCTTAGAACATGAGGGAAGGAAGGGGCCATGGCAGCACCTTATTTAAGGTTATTTACAGCATCATGGAGTTCTCTTGGAAGAAACAGAAAAGTGCTCAGAAGTTATAGGTTGGTTAAGGGAAAATGCCAGCAGTGTAGAGATGACAGTAACAGGCAGGTGGGAATGAACCTCAGGAGGAAAAACTGCTAAGAATGGGGTTGCAGCATGGTCTCCATCTTAGAGCAGTTAATTAACAAGTCTTGGTTTAACTACATTAACCCTCCTGCAGCAATAGTGAGCATGATACAATCACTAAACTGTCTGTCCTTTTTCTACACTTTCCTGCAGTAGCGTTCAGCAGGACGTTAGAAATAAGTCTCTGTAGGTAAAGTGCAGCTGATCCGTGATAAGAGAAATTGTGTCCTATATGATTTTGGAGTATGCTGATCAAAGTCTAACAGATGGAAACTTCAGCAGTCAACAGCACAGCACCAAATCATTCCGTGTTTCTGTACTTTTTTCATCAGTACCTTCTTTTATTCTAAATTGTGGTTTTCATTCACAGTAAACTGTGTATGAATTATTGGGTGGGAGGAAGAGGAAAGTGTAATCTCCGTCACTTGTTCTATTGTAGCTAAGGCTAATAAATATGAGGCTACAAAATCAGTTCCAAAGCTAAATGTATCAGTGCTGTAAGATTATAGATTCAGGTCTGCATGGTGTTGACACCTAACAGTGTTTTTTGAGAGTAAATTGTTGAGAAAATACAGAAAGTATCAATTGGAAATTTATAGTCAAAACAGAGAAACTGCATCTGCTTGGGGCTGGGGGTGAAAAAAACCCAAACCTCAAGATAACTGATATGGCCCCAAAGTGATGCATGAGGAACATATGCTGTGAATTGTACTTCGGGGAGTATGGGAGAATAATTTTGAGTAGGACACACAAAAGCTGCTCCATCTGCTGTCTCTTCAACTAAGACAGCGCAATAAACATTAGGATAGTCCATTTTACTAAGATGGAAAATAAGATGGATAAAGATGTGTGGTAACACAAACATAGGAAAGCTGTCTTAAGTGTGCTTGTCTAGGAAGGTAAATTCTTAACAGCTTTTCATCTGGTATTTGTGCAGAGGATTTTCCCAAAATGAGTTTGGACAGTGTAATCCTGCAATCAGTTCAGCAGTGGAAATGGGGGGTGCTTTATGAGGGTGTGCAAGACATGACACAGGCAGGTGTGGAGCAGCTTGATGAGATTTTAAAATGTCTGTTGTTGTTTAGCCTGGTTCTTCCAGGCTGGCAGTTCAAGAGCCCCCTGTTCTGAAGGAGCTGCTTACTGGTGAAACAGCCACTGCAGCTCCCCTTCTTCCTGCTGCCCAGTCAGTGGTGTTGGGGTTTTTTCGCTTTGGAATGCATAGGAAAAATTTAATTCATTTGGGGATTGTCAGACTGAACTGCAGTAATAATGGTGGCTCTTTTATTGTGTGCATTAATCTACTGTATTCTGTTTTATGGTCGTGGAATAATAGAACATAGTAAGCTAGCATATAGCCTGACAACAGCCACACAATTGAATTTATTCAGTGCAGTTTTCTACCTGTCTCATCTGGGAGTTTTTAGGCTTCTTTTTGTGCTTAGCATTTCCCTCATGCCAGCAAATACAATTATATACCTGTAAAGAAATATCTGTTCCTTCAGTTGTGTTTATGCACTGCATAAACAGAGAGAGAGAAAAAAGAACGGGATTTTTGTCTATCTCCAAAACGTAGAATAATACCTACAAATTCAAATGCTTGTAAAGCTACAAGAATTTCAACTCTGTTGTGTACTAATGTGTTCAGATAACACAGCTTATAGAAGTTATATTTTTGTAAGGAAAGCTGGAAAGACTATACATACATCTATATATATGAATATACACCTATATATATTTCCCTTGCCTGTACCTTTGGTTTCATAAATGATTTAAAACTAACCTTGAAATTTTAATACGTTCTGTTGCATATATAAACTTGTTAGTTTTCTTGCTGTGGTGCTCCACTCTTACACATTGCAGTTCAACCACAGGCTTTTGAATATTTGCAAAGTAAGTTATTATCCTAACTTTACATGCATGGGAAATAAGGTGCATTTCTCTCATTTCTACTAATGATAGTTTTCAGTGAGTCTGATTTGATGCTTTCTTATCATGCATTTGATGTAAAGTGTACTCTCTTTAACACCTCCTATTTTTTGTTAAAAAAAAGAGATGGATTAGCAGAAAAAAAATGCCATTGAGAACTTGACTCATGCTTAATAGAAAGAAAAACATTGATTTTTGACCCTAATTAAAGAGCTTTAAAGTAAAACCTGGTGGATGACAAATTCCAGGAATAAATATAAATTACAACAGCTCAAAAACTGGGGATGGAGGAGGAGGGGAAATAGGCTTAGTCATGTAGGTCATGGGACAGACAAGAAGATAAGTCAGGGAGTAATCAAATGCCTTAGGTGTCTTTATACTAATGGAAAAAAGGTAAGGGGTGAACAGGCAGAACTGGAAATTTTAGTGTACAGTCAAGGTTGAGTTCAGTGCACTAAAAGATCTGTCAGGATAACTTGTATAACTGGTATGTGTTAAAAAAAAAATAGCTTGTTCTGTACAGAACATGCTTGCTTGTAGTTCTAGAATAAAGAAATTAAAGCCACTGGAAAATCTGAATAAAATACATATACCATGTGTGGTGATAGCTCTACACATGGTATTTCTGTTTCAGGGTTTGTTGGTAAGCCTGATCTTTCATGGCCTGTAAATCAAACTACCTACCAAGTACCTATCAGACCATCTTGTGTGTCTCAAGAGTTCACCTGCTTTGTGCAGGTAGAGTTCTTGGTAACTAAGAGAGATCCCCACCCCTCAAAACCATGTCTTTTGTAAAATTACAAGTGCTCGACTCTACCAAATCTGCAAGCTCAAGTTAGCTAAGCTGCTTTAAGATAACAAGTGGCACTATCCTTGGCATAGAATTTGGATGATAATGTCTGCACAGTAGAAAATTTGAATAACAAATAGGAGATAAACATCAGCGGGGAAGGCAGGCTACAAGAAGGAGTCTGGCAGTGACCATACTTCTGATGTCAAAGACGAGAGAATAGCTGGTGGGGAGACATAAATTAGCTTCAGTCAGATTGGAAAAAGCCAGCTGAGGAAATCAAAGAAAACTTTTGGAGGTAGTGACTATGAAATGATCTTAAATGCACATGTTGGGTTAATGATCGAACTCAAAGGCCTTTTCCACCCTAAATGATTCTATGATTCTTTGCTTGGAAGGGGAAGAGAAAGAAAGACAAACTAAAAGATGGAGATGTTCATCATCTCAGAGGATTTGTGAGTAAGATCTGGTGAAGACAAGTGTAATGAAAGAAAGGAATTGGCTGGGAAGAGCACTGTATTAAAAGTCCAGTTCATTGAAACTGAGCTCCTCGTCACTCACGTGTTGAACTCTAGCAGGAAGGTGGCAGAAAGGAAGTAGAGCAGCCACTAAATGTGAAAGTGAAAGAGTGATGTAAAAATGAGGGCAAGAGTGCAAGTTCAAGGTATGTTGATTGTGTTTCTTGTGAGGTGTCTTTTACAAGAAATAACTCCTTACATAGAATAGCAGAAAGAAGATAATATCCACCAAGTGTTGGTCTGCTGTTCCCTGGAGAGGAAAAACTGATAGCAGCAGCAAAGCTAAAATAATTTCAGTGCTCATGTGTATTGCCCTTTCTTAAAAAACAGTCATTTTGCAGTCAACTAACTAAGTAAAGCTAGTGAGAAAGAGGTAAGATCAAAGAAAAACATAGCCCAGACCAAAAACCTCAAACAGATATCCAACATAGAATAGGTAGGATGTTCTCAAACTGTTACTGATTGTCTTCAAAGGACAGGTTATCTTTATCAGGATTGCTAAAAATTCAGAGTTGAAAGAAAAATTTGTGTATTTAGTGCCTTGATTTAAGAAAAGATAAAAAAAGGCGTGGGGAATTAGAAGCGTGTCAGTCAAGATGAAAAATCCCATAAGAAATAATCAGGCAAAATATTTGCAGGCAGCTGGGAGACAACCAAGAGGTGAAAAACAACTAACATGTATGACATGGTTTGGTTCTGATAAATTTAATCGAATGTCTGTTTGGAAGAGTCACAGGACTTGTGGATAAGGGATAACCATAAATGTCATCTTGACTGCAGGAAGGCTTTGCTTGCATGAGGCTCGTGCAAATAGGCCATGTGCAAGGTAGAACTATATTTGACTACGTGGAATAAGAGATTAGGAACTGTACTTAATTATCAGCTCTCCACTTTCAAACTGACACAGCACATCATGTTGGTTTCATAGGGGTCTGTCCTGTGGGTTTTTTCTTTTCAGCCTGTTTAATGCTATCAGCTGCCTGGAGAGAAATGGTTATAAATTTTGGATATTACTGGCTTCCTTGTGATGACCCTGGTGTTGTCTGTGGGACAGATGCTACAGAGCAGGAGGTACAAGGTTTGAATTACAGAAAAACAGGTAAAGGTTAGACCCACGAAGGGAAGGAGAAAAAACTTCCCAGTTTCAAGAATATTGGATCACTGGAATGGATTGCTTAGGGAGACAGTAGTGATTGGTGGAAATCTTCAGGAATGCCTAGGCTTGTATCTCAAGGATGACAGATGTAGAGCTGATCCTGCTGTGGGTGGGGAAGTGGTCTAGGCAACCTCTCCATCACTATAAAACAGAACTGTGAGAGTTTGTGTGGAATGCATTGCCTTTTTTTATATTACATGTTTGGGGAAAATGTTTGACTTCTGCACTCTCCCCCTCTTTGCCTTTGGGGATGCAGATTTTTGTATGTCAGACTGGAAGTAATTTAGAATATACTGTATATGCTAGCACATATGGCAGGTATGTTCCATTTATAATACAGTCAGCCTGCTCCTGGTAGCAGTTGTCAATGGTTTTCAGCCACAGTTGCCTGTCCTTTGTAATAGTCAAATTGTTTGCAAACTGCTCTGGGCACTCCACTGTTACACCAAAATATTTGCTCTTAAGGCTTCTGTTTTCTGAGGTTTCAAGTAAATCCACAAGTGGATCCAGTGGCAGTGCTTTGTAGCCAAAAATCACCTCTGTATTTGTGTGAGGCGGTAGGAGGTCTCTAATCAATACCCAGGGTCCAGCATGGCCTGTTTTTGTGGGACCTGTGGCTCTGGTTCCACCATAAACTCTGCTTTTGTCTGGCCTGATGCCCTAGAGCTGGCTTTTGTGCTCTCCTGGCGGGGCTGCAAGTCTGCCTTACAATTGCAGATAAAATCCAGGTTGCTACAAGACATTGCAAAATCAGGTATTGAGTTGCACAGGACTTGCCTGCTGTTTCTAATTCAGCACTTCTGAAAAGGCCAGACCCTTGATTTACATCTGTGTACTTCACCTAGAGCTTTCCCAGTAGGTGATTCTCAGGGTGGGGTTTGGGTTTTGTTTTGTTTTTTCTTTCTTTTCTGCTTTCTCTCCCTTCCTGCATAAGATTAACCATGGTTGGGTAGAATTGTTAGAGCCAATTTGTCTTCGTGTGCAGCCTGCAAATAAATAATTTACTAGAAACAATAATCTGTATTACACTGTGCCCAGGAGTGTATCTTAATTCCAGTATTACATTTAGTAAGAAAGTCATAATCAGCTGCAGTGCACTTTTATCTTGTTGAGAAAGTACGGAACAAGTACCTCGATAACCAGATCAGATGTGTCAGTGTGTACACAGGTGTGCACACATCCAACTGGGTCACTTCTCTTTCACCTTATGGGTTATATTTTGCAGCTTTTTCAAAGTGTGGAGTTGTTCTGTGCATCACAGCCCTCGTGTTCCGTCAACATTCCCAGTTAGTTAAGGGTCCCGCGTGTCTGATTTTTCAGGCTGTTATTACCAGTATGAGCAGCTGGGCAATTAGTATGAAGGAAAAGCCTGTACTCCACATGTGTACAGTGCCAAGAATTAGGTGGTGATATCCAGAAAGCAGCTATTGATTTGATCATTAATTTCCCTTCTAATCATTAGCCAGAAGGCATTTATAAGGCAGGTAAATAAGCTGTTTACAGTAAGTCATCCATAAGACAGTAAATGCCTTGTCACAGGACAAAAGAAAACTCACTCCTCTACAAACAGTGCTACAAGCAATTTGTAAAGACGCTCTGGTTTTTCTTTCTGTGTGAATACAGCTCCTAAAGGTACTTGGAAAGAGGGTAATATTTCATCAGCTGAGCAGCAGGAATTGTCCATTTTATTAGAAGTTAAATTCACCTTTTCTTTTTTTATTGTGACCTGTGCCCCAAATGCAGTTTGGCAAACAAAAGAGAAAAATGCAGCTCTTGGTGTAAGTTGTCTTTGCTGAAGCTTCTGACAGTCTTTAACAGCTTTATCTTCACTGGCTCCATGCTTTTAAATGCAAATTGGGAGCTGGGGGTGGTGGGGACAGACAGCTTTAATGGATTATTCTCCCTGCTAACCAACCCCTGGATTATTACAATATACAAATGAACATGTGTCTGTAAGCATATGAGAGGCAGACTCTGGTGTTTGCTGTCACTTGTGAGAACTTTTCAAGTAGAGATGATTTAAAAATACCTGGAGTTTAGCATTTTGTTTTCCTATTCTTAGGCATTTAGAAGCTCTTACATTTACTCCATGAGCAGTGGAAGTAGTGAAAACCCTATTTTGTATAGATTTGTGCCCTTGGGTGCCTCTGTCCTTGGGTATCCTGCAATGGCCTGAGCTCCCCTCTGTAGCATCTGTACAACATAATTCCTTCTCCTTTTCCCTGGCATGCAGCTCCTCCAGCTCTTAATGGCCCTACAAAGCCTTCTTCTTGCCTGCCTGTTCCCCAGCAGTGGGATGGGGACAGCAGAGCTTCTGCTACATCTCATCTGGAGATGGAACAGGCAGCACCAGCAGCAGCATCAGGTTTCCCCTTAGTGGTTAGGATTTCTGCTAGGTCTCAGCGTGTGATTTTTAGGCAAAAGTCCCACTGCTTCTTGTGCTGCTGGCAAAAAGCACTGCAACATTATGTAAATAGAGTTGGCTTATTTACAGTCTCGCTGTGCACTTGATTTTCTGTATTTGCCGATATAACATAAATGGAAATAAGTGTCTTAAAAACTACATTGAAAAGGGCCGTGATGTATCATGTTGTAAACTGCTTATAACATGGAAGATGCTCATTTGCTTTCCTGAAGGCTGAGAGGAACGCTTGGGGAATTATTTTGTTATACACTTGGTGTTGTTAAACCCTTTATATAGAAATACATGCACACAAAGGGATCAATCGTATATATATATATATGTATAGGCATGTTCCTGATCAGTATGCAGGATTTAGGAATATGACAAATAGCTGGTGTTTCCACCATTCCTCAAGGAATCTGGTGTAGAAATGTGGGAAAAAGCAGGTGAAGGCTATGTGTGAAATAACGATGTTGTCTGCTTTTTTTATAAACTTCCTTTGGAAAGAGCAGAGTTTGTAAATTCCTGACGCAGAGCTCTGGGATGGTGCTTCTCAGGAATACAGATGGGAAATACTGAGATGTAATCTCATGGGAGGTGTCTCAAAAAGCAGTTTGTTAAAGCATCGTGACACTGTTTAGAAAAAGAAAGGTAAGGGCTCAGTAGTAGTAGTAGTAGTAAAGCAGATTTCCAGATCTGTCATTTCCATCATGAAATTTGAAGTGTGTCATGCTTTGCTAAAAGTAGCAGCCCTTGGAGTCTGACAAGTCAGGGGTAGTGGTTGTGTTTTTCTTGTTTTTTTTTTTTTTCCCCTGCTGCTTCTGGCCTGCTTAGGAGATGATTTTTATACGCTTGTTCTGTGAGTTTGTCAGCAGGGAATGCTGGCAGCTGGGTGGAGAAACGGGAGCCCTTTGAGGAACAAGCTACACTCCCAATTTAAGTGGGGGCATTGCTGAATTTTTTTGTACACCAGAGTCAGTCAAATACAATGAACATATTATGATTTCTTTTGCCCCTATAACCACTCATTAATTGCTATTTGACAATGTGTTTGCTTTATCCATTTTTTTGTCTTTTTAAAATAAGTATGTACACTCCACTGTAACTCTTTTCAGCCTTTGTGGACAATGCTGCTGTCTTTCTACTCTGTTCTGTTGTGTTTTTGTGGATCCGACCCAAAAATCTCAAGGACAGCCATAAGCAGAACTTCAGCATAGCCTGTATGTATTCCTTCCATGTGTGGAAAATCATGTTTGCATGGGTTCAGTCAACTCAGTAGCAATCCTGAGGAATTCTGTGGGATGGCTCATTGTTCTGAGGAATTCGTATTTGCTGCAGAGCATGCAAAACGTCTTTGCTCTGCATAAGTAAGTCATTAGATTGCCATTAAAATGAATTCCGTCATTTAAAATACCTAATTGTGCTGTTTTCTCTGGAGATTTTGTATTTTTCCTGACTAGTTAACTTGGTCATTTTTAATGATAACCACTTTTATGTCTGTATGAAACATAAAAGTTGTAAAGGTAAAGCTGTTACCCTTTCAGAAGGTAAAGAAAATCAACTTCCAATCTTTTGAGAGGCACTCTTCACATTAAGCAATCTGTTACAGCAATCTGTAGATGAATCACCCTTGAGGGAAGTGCTTTAAAGACATTGTTAATTCCGTGTTGATTTATGTTATTTTCCTGTGTAATCAAGAAATGGTGAGGGAGTGGAATTACTGAGGCATGTTGTGGAGGTAAACACAGACTTGTGGGATGGTGTAGGTTGGAAAAGACCTTTGAGATCATCGACCCAGCACTGCCAAGTCCACCACTAAACCATGTCTCGGGAGAAGAGACTGACCTAGTGAGGATTCACTCAGTGTCCTCATCCAGATCAGCCATAAAGATACAAAACACAACTGGCCTCAGTGCTGAGCCTGGCAATACCATTTGTGTCCTGCCCCCAGGTGGGTTTAACTCCCTTCCCCACCTCTCTTTAGATTCCACCATCCAGCCAGTTTGTCCAGGAGGGTGATGTGGGAAACGCTGGCAGAGGTGAACAGCATCCACAGCCTTCCCCTCATCCCTGAGCGGGTCACCCTGTCATGGGAGGAGATCAGGTTGGTCAGGCAGGACCTGCCTTGCATCACCCCGTGCTGTCTGGGGCTGGTCCCCTGGCTGTCACATTATGTGACTTCTGGCAAATTAGCACAGCACTTCCTGAAAAGTTTCGCTGTTATGTTCCCTGGCATCGACTCTGAACTCGTGATGTAAAGTGGCTCAGAAGAACAGAATTTTATCAAACAGTTTCCAAGGGCACTTAAAGAGAAAGCCTGATCAATATCTTGTTAATGCCACATTTCTATTTAATATTGCTGTAGGCTGGGAGAAGTCATCCTGCCTCATTTCTTATGTGCATATATTTGTCCTAGTGGAATTTAAATTATGTTAAGATTCAGAACTACAAGTATTGTGAAGTGGAAAGGAGCAGAGCTCGGGGAGGCAAGGGAGGGCCGTAGAATAGCATTTTGTGGAGCAGCTTCAGTAGGCTAGGACTCTTCTGCCTGGGAAAAAATAGCACAGAGAGGCTGTGGTACAAATGGCATAGATAGTGGGAATATGACATTACTGCTCACTGTCCCTTCCAATCAGAAGTTGAAGGATATCAAATGGAAAAAGGACATTTTGGTTTTTAAACTACAAAGGAAGGGTTATTTCATGCAGTGTTTAGCTGAGCTGCAGACAGCCTTGCTGTTGTGGATGCCAGAGCCTTAAGTCAGTTCACACAAGACTTGGACAAACCTGTGGAAGTGTGGTCAGTTAAGGGCTGTTAAATGCAAAGACTGAACCTCTGGCTCAGAAAGTCCCTGGAAGCAGTGATTGCTGAGAATACTGGGAAAATCTGGTCTTCTGGTGCTTGCCCAGTGCTTACATTATTCCTTAGACATCTGCTTCCAGCCCTGTTGGGAGGCAGAGTGATTTGGGAGTCTTTCCCAGACATGACTGTTCTCTTTTCTTGGTGGTGTTCCCAACAGGTAAAAACTGACACAAGAATGCTTCTGGATGCTCCTAAGACATTTTGTAGGCATTTTCACAGATTTTAAGTGAGATTTTAATTTAAGATAACCATTACCGTTTCTTCGTATCTCATCGTATAACATTCATTCTCGAAAAGCAATTTCATACAGAGAGCTATGTGAGAAGAAAATTAGTTTTGATAGGGAAAGAAACGTTGCAGGAAAAATGCCTTGACACAAATAGCTGAGGGGGCAATGCATTGTGGTGGGGGAAGGGGTGGAAAATGTGGCCATTTCCAGCCGCCTCCTTTCATTGCGGGATTGGCATCACTTGGGAGAGTAATTTTAACCTCATGGCTACTTTAATTTCCTGTTCTGTAAATTGGTAGCTGCTTAGCTTCCCAGCTTAGTGAGCAGTGATTTCAGTTGTACTTCAGGCATCCTCTGAAGGAATACCCAGCTGGGGAACTACCAAAGAGTTCCAGAAGTCTTGCGCTTCTGAAAATAAAAAAAGGGGGGAAGGCCATATTTTAAAATCCATGTAGTACTGAATGTTTTCAGATCACAAGTATTCTGTACTTCCTTTCTATACCTCTGAGGAAATTTCCCCCCCTAGTCTGTTCTGCTGGTTTCTGCTGTTTCTGTCAGACATGAAAAGTGCACCACTGTTTCCATTTTGCATTTTTCTCAGTCAGAAAACCAGAAAATAACAAACCTTCCCCTAAGAAGGCTTATGAATATTTTCTGAAGTGGGTTAAATTCTTGCATTAACAGGCAAGATTTGCCTGTATTCCCATTTGAACGCTTGGTAGGTGATAATGTGTTGACCAAAACCTTCTGAAGGTAAATTTGTTCAGTAAAATAAATGAAAAAAAGGTTATTATGGTCTTGAGTAAAACAAAAAATACTTACGATGTGCATGCCTTCTGGACATGTGCAAACAGCAAATTTACCAGAGAGTAAACTGTCAGATTATGTATTTTTCTCACCTCGTTTCATTTTCCAAATCCTTGTACTATAAAGTCGAGGTTTACTTGCCAAGTGTATTTAAAGATAATTTAGTCAGTGAAACTTACAGACCTGAATCACTGTGAAGTTTCCAAAAAAACAGCAGTGCAGTGTGGAAATACTGAATAGATGCATGGTGGCTACGTAGTGCTATTTAAAGATGCATGTAAATGCAGTTAGGTACATCTTTAAGAAACATCCTTCAAGAGAGCAACAGTAGATGCAAATTGGAAATTTTTAGCCACACAATCAGATGTGTTGTCAGAGCTACATCCTGAGGATGCAGATGATCCTTTCCCAGTAATAGGAGCTTGGCAACTTCAATATAAATAAAAGCTAATACATCAAAGTCACTACCAAATGCCTCAGTCTGCTGCTAATTTGCATTTTATTTGTGAAGGTAGGGCAGAAATTCTGTTCTTTGTAATACTGTTATTCATTCAGACTTGAACTCTGTGAGCTTTGATGTTTTATGTGTCTTTTAGATTTTTGTTTCATGACCAACTATTGTTCACCATTAGTTTCTGATAGGCAATAGCAACAGCTTTGGCAGAGACAACAGTAGTGAAGTTCTTAAGCTTTAGGCCAAGTAGCTTCTTAGCAAAGCAACTTTTTTCCAAGTCTTCTAATTAGCCTTGAACACTATTACATAATTTTAAAGTATTGTTATAAATCAGAAGTTCATGAAAAAGTAACGGTGCCTAAACGAGAATTACATCACTACCCGTTCAAAGTATTTCTGTTAGTTTAGTCCACTTCAATATTTTCCATGGTAAATATTTATAAAGTAACTTTGCATTTGAGGTTGATCGTAGGTGTATCTTGAATGCCTGTATGACAGTCAATGTTTTGGTAAATGCATTTAAAACACGGATTTTGTCGCGTTCCTTCCAGGTGCATTCTGCTCCCTCTCCTGGGAGTGAAGCCCCCTCAGCAGAGCCTCTTCATGCTGGTCGATTCAGTGGACGAGGGCTGTAATGTTTCTGAGGGTGAACAGACTTCCACCAGTTTGTCTGGGACAATAGCAGAGATTTTAGCCAGCCACTTCGAGTTCTTCCCTCCCTGGCTGCTCCTCCTGTGTTCTGCCCGCAAACAGAGTAAAGCTGTTACAAAAATGTTTACAGGTGAGTACAGGGATTGTCTGGGACCTCTACCAGGATGTTATATTTACCAGGCCTTGTGGATGGTGGAAAGCACTGCTGTATGCTTAGTTCTAAAAAATGACAGCAGCAAAAATGGTAATTCTAGAAAACACACATCCCAGTTTACCCAGGACTATGGAAGGCTTAAATCAGCCAAGCATTTTAGAGTTAAATTATATCTTTGCAAAGCATCCGTGTTCTCTGCAATGTTTTGAGTTATCCCCTTGCTCTGCTCATTTTATAAAGCTTAAAACAATGTAGGTGATGTGTAAGTGCAGAAGTATTTCAGCTGCATACACCCATTCCTTACAACCTCAGAAGGTTTTCCTTTCATCTCCCATTAAAATCTCTCCCCGTGTTTGCAGAAAGTGGGTAGTCATCCCTGAAGGTGAAATTGGAGAGAGGAACAATGTAGATGTGGATTCTTGGGCTGTGCTTTTGGCAAAGGTTGCACAGTAAAAGAATTTTTTACAGCTTCTTCATCCAGGCTTTACTGTGCCATGAGAACATTTCTTCACTGTAATGACATTGTTACTGGAAGTTCTCTGAAATTTAATAAAAGGCAATATCTGGACTGGATTCCAGGCCTGTGTATAAAGCCTGTGTGTATTAAGGACACAATTAGGACAAAAATGTGATTATAGAACTTAGACCCATAGGCTTGCTCGTTTCCACTGTGGCAAAAGGTCAATGGGATAATTGCATTTTGGAATGAAGTTCTGTATTAATCAGTGGCAGACATGAAGACTGGTATTTGGGAATATGTGAGAACTAAAAGAAACTTTGGGGTAGCTTCACAACGTTCCTTCAGGCATTTATATGGGAATGGTTTTCTCAAAGTTTGTCGTTGCCAAAAAAACAGACAAAACTTTTTCACAGCAGTTCTGTGTCCTTTCTGTTGAATCATACGGTGTTTCAGACTAGCCCTAAAGAATTGCTGTTGTCTTTAAGTATATTTCCAGATGGAATTCCTGACAGGAAAAATCAGCAGAAGTAATGGATATGCCTTTAAAATGAATCTAATTCCAGTGAGTTAATTTTTCACCTCCACAGAGTATGATTTGATGAATAGCATAAAGGAAATTGGTATGTGATACTATAATCCCATCTTCACCATGGAAAAGGTACAGCAAAGAAAGAATTGGATACAAATTGAGAAGAAATTGTAGGATCTATTCAGAGGAAGTTGTGGTTTAGCCACTATGAAAGGAAAATGTGACACTACAGCCAATGTGATGGCTGCCCACTTAATATTCACTTTTGGAGGATTTTTCTGTTACCAGCCAATATTCAAGTTTGCAGAAGGTGTAGTGAGGATGTGAGGAGCGTGGCTGAAGCTTCTGTTAACTTAATAAACAATGTAACTTCATGTTGTGAAACTGCAAATAATACAGAATTTCTTTTTGGGTTCTGGCTTGAAAAGGATTGACTGACGTTAACTCTTCTACTGGGGCAAAGGCTTCTCCATTGTGGTGTTTGAATGTTTGCTTTTAGCTGAGCTGATTTTTAAAGCTGTTTATATTTAGTTGGCGGTCAGGCAGAATTGAAGATCAATAATAAGTATTTGGACCAAATAAAAATCAGTTGCACTGTAACTTCATAAGAGAGATTGGGATCCTCTTAAGATTGATTAAAAAAATGTGTCCCATCTGTAGTTTTTTCTGTTAAAAAAGTCTTGGAGTATGGTATGAAATATACAGTAACCAATATTAATTTGTTTGCAGTAAGTTTGTATCTGTTTTCAGTTAAAATTTTCATGCAGTCAGTGAAAGCTTCCTCCGGATCTGTCTGACAAGCAGTTTTAGCTCTCATTTCAGCAGTGTACCCAATGGCTGGAAGCAGGATTGCTGCAGTGGCCTTGTCCTGATGATGCTCCTTTTTGGGTGTGCAGTACAGATGGGAGTTCTGCAAGCATCTCCCGAGCCAAAAATAGTGATGACATGGAAGAGAGAGTCCAGTCTTTCTCACCCACTGTCATCCTGATGCTGCCAGTGATGAATAATCATCCCTAGCACTCTGAAGAATGAGAAGAGGAGGAGGAGTGTTTATTCTGATGCTCTTTGTTCCTTCACTTCTGGTGGTGCCTTATTTATGAAAACTGAACAGTTGTGCCTGCATCTGCCGCAGCCTGTGCACGGGGCCCTTCTGTATTCCCGGATTCTGCAGTAGCACAATGTGCTGCAAATTTTTTTCCCCTTGCTCAGATTCTCAGCTTTCATTAATTTAAAAAAAAAAAAGTAAAAAAAACCAAAAACTTTTGCCTCTTGTGGCTACAGAGACAACCTCAAAAATATGAACCAAATGTGAGATGATGCCTGGCTGAGTCTGCGGTCACCCTCCACAGTGAGCAAAAGCCAAAGGAGTTAGGGAAGGAGGGGGACAGATAACTGCCTTCTCTTCCTGTGCTCTGTCACCAGCTGCCACATGCTGCCTGCTTGCTTTTCCTAATGGCTTTTCCCCTAAATTTAACAATTCTGTCTTGCACCCATAGTTACCCACGTTGTCTCCCACATCATCATTTGTTATCATTTGGCTCCAAGTATGGGCACTCAAGCAGCTACATCAACACAGCCTTTCCAACATGAAAGTGGCACTGAACATAATTTTTTTTATTTTTAATTTTAGCTAATGAGCTGATTCCAATGCTGCTTCTAAAATGAGACTAAATCTTGGAAGCGTAGGAGTCGTGCTTACAAAACTAACTTCCTGTCTTGAAAATCCATCGTATTAGCTGGAAAACTTGAGGCATTTTAAAGTCAGGCAATTTTACATAGATAAGTTGGAGTGAACAGCAGATAATTTCTCATTATAACAGCATAAAGGTAAATAGACAAAAGTGCATATGTACAAATGGTTTAAAAAGGCTTTTTGTAGTAGGCATTTATCTAATTTCTTCCCTTTTTTGCTAGACACATAAATAAAGTATCTGTGGCATCTGGCTTGATTATACCCCTCAATTAAACACTGACATTCTTCCAAGGAATTCCTTCTCATGCATGAGGCACGAGTGCACCAGTGCAGCACAACCTGTGCAAATGTCACATCTGAGGGAGCCATAGTTCTCATGAAGTTAATGGCAAATACCAGAAAGATACTGGAAAATTGAATAAAAAACCAAAAGTGGAGGTGAGAGGGTTGAATTTAGCCACAGAGGTGGCTTAAGTTCCATTCACCCACTTGTCCCTAGGCAGAAAGAGACAATGTCATCAATTTTTCACTCTTCCTTTTATTTGCCATTCAGTTCCAGGCAGACAGGTGCTTTTAAGAGCTAAAATTTATCCAAATTTATTCTTGATTGGGAATCTTGGGAACATGTCTTTCTCGTGTTTCTGCTGTTTACTGATCTGAATTGATGTGGTGGGTTGTTCTCCTTACAGCCTTTCCAAAAAATATTTAAAAATAAGCAAAAATGTGAAAACTTTCGAGAAATGCAGTAAAAAAATCACAGTTCAGCTTCTCTCAAAACCTCACTGTTGGGTGATTAAAGCTACTCAGGTTTTTCTATTGCTGAATCCCCAAATCATTTGATCTTTCTCATTAGCTGCCATTTTAGAAAATAAATGGCATGAGACTAGCTCAGGAAGGATTGCTTCCAAAATAAAAAAAAATCTATGCTGTCCTCTAATTTTTAATTGTAGGTTGGAATTTATTTGGGTGATTTCATGTTTCTTTGAAGTCTTCACGGGAGTTGGATTTTTACTGTAAAAGATAAACTGTGTATATTCATGTGGTTGTAAAATTTACTTTTATAATATTGAAGCTTTGAAAAGGTTTTATTTCTTGTTTAGGTTTGGGGTTTGGAAAGAAAAATTATTCAGAATGCTTGGGAAATATATAGGGAGCTTTTAATTACTGGGTCTTTTCATTACCACTTTGAAAACACTGTACTAGGGAATTTCATATTTCCTTGTAAAAAGTTGCGTGTGAACTTGGAGCTTAATTGCCTTGTAATTAAAGAGGGAAGACTAAATTGTTTTAAATGGACTGTTACCTGTAGATCTAATTAAATAAACTTCTGTGCAGTGACACGGACCAGTGAGAGCAGCAGATTTTCAGCCTCAGTGTCTCCTAGCACCTGCAGAAGAGGCAGGGAAATGTGTAATGCACAATATACTGCAAATGCACTAAAAGCTAAGTGTGCTGCCTGAGTCTCCAGGTGCCCTTTACTCTGCTGGATAAGTTACTCTTTTTGAGCAGGTGTGCATAAATGGCCACAGAAGTACCTAATTCAATACATATTTAGATCAGCAGTGTAAATTATTAATGTCAAATTGCTGCCGTGTTTGTAATCATTTGGATTACTCTAAAGCTAACAGTTCAGTTAAATACATTACAATCTATTTAAAACTTCTGTCATGTGCTTATGTAAATCCATTTAAAGATATGAAAGTGGAAGGATATTTTTAAGTATTGAAACTTGCAATAGCTTTTTTACTATTAAAGTATGAAAAGGTTGACATGCTATAAAAGTATTTATAACCAAGATACTTTTTTTTTCCCCTTTTGAATGACCCTCAGTCTTGCCAAGGAACACATTTGGAAGAGATTTGTTTACAGAACTGCCAGAAATGTAATAAATTAGAACAATCCATGTTGGAGCTCCCATTGGGTTGAAAGTGATGTGTTGTAAGAAGAATTTTAACAATGCTAAAAAGCAGGGTCGTGGGACTGCAAGTTCTGTCTACTGTAACTTCTGTTTTGCTGAGTTTAAGTAGTTCATGGGAATGCATCTGAAACAAAATGAGCTTTCTCTTAATATTTTGGTGCTTCTTGTCCATGAAAGTGACTTATTGTATGGGGCAGGGTTGGAAGGCAAGTTTGCAGGATCTTTGTTTGGAAATGTAAAATGACCTCATTTAGACAGATATTTGGGAAAAAACCCCACTGCTTTGTTTTCCTTCTTCAAGCTAGTGACAAAAATTTCGGACTTAAAAAAATGCAGTTCTATCTATAAGGCCTCTTTTGAATCAAGATACTATTATAGTATGGCCTATTATAGTATGGTGCAGCAGTTAAAATTAACATCCTGTTTATGTCCAGAGGTCTGTTACAATGGCAGTTTGTTAATCCCAGCCCTTAAAGGGCATTTCATGTGTGATGTGTGGAGGTCTCTATGAGTGCAGTCTGCTTCTTGCTATCCAAGCTTACTTTCAGATGCAATATACAGGATCTCATTAACCAGGAATGTATGGAAATACTGTGGAAAAGAAAAAAAGCAATTCTTGGCTTCCATGAACATGCAGCCAATTGAATAGTTTAAAACTGCTCTTAAGCCTTCTGAAATTTATTTACTTGTCTGAAGTGCTGAGATATTTGGCATATATCAGGTAGGTGCAGATCAGGGAAGTATTTTTAGCCATAATATGGAGCAAAGTAATCAGAGCATCATAGAATGTTTTGTGTGGGAAGAGACCTTCAAGACCATCTCATTCCAACCCCCTGCCATGGGCAGGGACACTTTCCACTATCCCAGGTTGCTCAGAGCCCTGTCCAGCCTGGCCTTGAACACTTCCAGGAATGGAGCATCCACAGCTTCTTTAGGCACTGCTACCTCATTTAAAGGGAAAAAAAACCACCAAAGACACAAATTCCTTCTTTTTTACTTTTTTATTTGGGGAGCTTAGGGTTTGGATTTTTTTGTTATCACATCCAAAATTATTTTGTTCACTTTCCCACCCATTTTGGGAAGCAAAGCAAGAGTCTTTTGTTTTTGAAGCAGAGATACAGAGTCTGAGACAGAGGCGCTTAAACAGTTATCACTCTGCAAGTTTTCCTGGGAAGGCTGGGAGTCAGGGGAGGTGAAGTGTAGTCATTAGTCAGGCAACACTGAGCATCAGCTGAAATCTCAGACTGACTGTTGTGCCAGTCCATCAGGGGTTTTCTTGTTGCAGGGAAGTGAAACCCACTACTGAGAAAACACTTGAGCTACATAAAAACAAAAACAGCTTATGTTTGCAGGTATGTATCAGAAGGCAGGATGTGGGCACGGGGTCAATGTGAGAGGTTGGGGATTTTGTGAGCAGGGTCACTTAGGTCTGAAGACATAGAGAATGAGTGTGCAGAGCTCCCTGCTTGTTCTCATTCAGCCAGGTGGCAGGGACAGATCTGCACAAGGAGAGGCAGAGCAGTTCAAAGGAAGGTGAGCGAATGGGATGGTGGAATTTGCTCCAAATTGAGCAAAACAGAGCTGTTCCCTCTGCACACTCGAGCCAAGCAAAGGGACACTTGTCTCTAATTACAGCTCCTTGTATGCCTGTGGTTGTGAGTCCATGCACCAAGCAGTGCCCTGGCTCTGGTGTTATTTTTTCACTTCTCTGTCTTCTGAAGGATCCTGACCTAGAAACACCCTTTTCACTTCAAGTGGGAGCTTGGGATCTGCAGAATCACAGGGCACTGTCTGCTCTTACTCAGCAAAGATTTTTATTTGGGTTATGTGAAAGAATTAAGGGCTTCACAAAGTTACATACTGAGTATTTTAATAGAATGCATAGAAAATCAATGAATTATGCCAACCTACAGGTTAGGTTAGGACATTACTTGAATTTGTAGCACATTAGGGTGGATAAAGCTGGTGCTGTGTTTCCTTTTAGAGCAAAAAAAAAAAAAAAAGCCTCTAGAATAGAGAAAGATTATTTTCTTCCTTCTGGTTTCCTCATTCAAAAATCTTCAAGTAGTCAATGCTACTTGTGTACTCTTATCCTCTGAACTGACTGTGCAGAAGTGTCCTCTCCAGTGATTTCATTTCGTGGAGAAGCATGATTTTGTTTCAGGTATTCTCTTGGTTTAGTCCTGTTTGTAACGCTTCCATAATCACTGAGGGAAGCAGAAATATTTTAGTAACACTTCCATAGTTGGCCTCTCTGTTCTCATCTGTCATATTTGTACAGTGCTCATGTAGACTAAACAATTAACAGAGTGATCTTAGCAGGACATTCAGAACCTCTGTTGAAGCCACTGGGGAACAAAAACCTGAGCTCTCTTACCAGCCTGAATTTGCTGTCAGAACAAGCTCACAGACTGAGCATTTTGATCCACAGAGTGTTTAAATACAATAAAAACATAGCTCTGGAAGCACCATCCTTCAGAGGCTCACTTAAAATGATTTGTTCTGTGGAGATGGGGCCAGAATTGAATTGAACACATTGATCTATGGTTGCCTTTCCTTCGGTATAATTTAGACTTTGGTGACTTAGCTTTGGTTTGAAGAGCAGAGTTGGTTTTGTTTCTGACTAGCTGAGCTGGCTGTAAGGACAGGATCACAACTTGTCCCTGGAGAAGTGAGATGCTGTTCTGGCCTGAAACGCAGTCACTGAAGCTGCTGTGTCTGTGACCTCTGTGGTTTTCCTGTCACTTCCGCAGGAGCAGCATTCAAACATCTCAATGTGTCATTAATCAGAGAGGGTAGGTCCTGGTCAAGTGCTTACCTTGGCCCTACCAGAGCAAATGTTTGGAATGGCAGAAGCAGCCCTGTGTCCACACAGCTCTGCCTTGGTTCAGCCCCATTCCTGGGAGTCTTACAGTGGTTCAGGGCGGCACAGGGAACTTCCTCGCACGTGCTGCTAGGAACAGCGTCCTTCTCCTCGAGTGGAGAGGGGACAGACGCAGTCTGCCTGCATGAAATAATGTCCCTTTTTCCTCTGAAGAGTAAACAGGCTGGAAAAACAATGAGATCATGTGACTACGAGAAAACCTGTTTCTTTATACAATGAGTCACCTACCAGAGAACCAGGGTGTTTATCTAAAACTCAGTCCTCACTTGAAAAAGTAGGTAATTTTCAGTGCAGAGAGATCTAAAGATATTTAAACCTATTTTTGATTGTCTCTCCTGTATCATAAAAGCTTTTAAAAGAAACTGTGGTGGTCAGGCTAGTGATTTATATACATTAATCATACATATGCAGCGGGTGTGAATACCCTCTTCTGTAATTAAATAAATATAATAATTGTCTTAATCTAAGTAGCTGAAAATTACTTAGAATTCCATTGTTAACCACATTGGAGAAGGGATTATTCCTTTAATAATATAATAATACTTAATAATCTTATTTCGGTTTCAGTTTTGATGGTTTTGCTTAGGTGTTTAGTATTGTCCAAGGCAGATGCACAATGCCTAATTTAGAGCGATTTTCAATGTTATTTTTGTTAATAGCCCATATTTTTTCTTATAGTAGATGATGATAACAGTGCATCTAATTATCAAAGTTTTCTACTATTATAATTAATTTATATTCACTGTGTTTACAGGGAAAAATATTTTGTTGTGGGTGTTCCCCACCCTAAAATGTCTTGTCTTTTATTTACTCTTCTTTCAGCATTGAGTTACACTGAACTGGATCAGAAATAATTACAACTTTCTTCCCTCTCAATAGGTTTTCGAAAAATAAGTCTGGACGACCTCCGGAAGGCTTACATTGTGAAAGATGTACAGCAATATATTCTGCATCGTTTGGACCAGGAAGAAGCCCTGAGACAGCACCTCACAAAAGAAACAGCAGAAATGCTGAATCAGCTTCACATCAAAAGCAGCGGTTGCTTTTTGTATCTGGAACGCGTCCTAGATGGAGTGGTGGAGAATTTTATCATGTTACGGGAGATCCGTGACATCCCAGGAACATTAAATGGCCTCTACCTTTGGCTCTGCCAGAGACTTTTTGTGAGAAAACAGTTTGCAAAGGTCCAGCCCATCCTCAATGTAATTCTTGCAGCCTGCAGGCCCTTAACCACCACGGAATTGTATCACGCGGTGTGGACCAAAAACATGACGCTGACCATGGAAGACTTTCAGCGCAAATTGGATGTCCTGTCCAAAGTCCTTATCGATGGCCTTGGAAATACAAAAATCTTGTTTCATTACAGCTTTGCGGAGTGGTTGCTGGACGTGAAGCACTGTACACAGAAATACTTGTGTAACGCCGCAGAGGGACACAGAATGCTGGCGATGAGTTACACCTGCCGGGCAAAGGATTTAACGCCGTTAGAAGCTCAAGAGTTTGCACTGCATCTCATTAATTCCAATTTGCAGTTGGAGACTTCAGAGCTGGCTTTGTGGATGATATGGAATGGCACACCTGTCAAAGACTCCCTGTCAACCTTAATTCCTAAAGAGCAAGAGGTGTTACAGCTGCTGGTAAAGGCCGGTGCCCACGTCAACAGCGAAGACGACCGCACATCTTGCATCGTGCGTCAGGCCCTGGAGAGGGAGGACTCCATCCGCACCTTGTTGGACAACGGGGCGTCCGTAAACCAGTGTGATTCCAACGGGAGAACGCTCCTGGCCAATGCCGCCTACAGTGGCAACCTCGACGTGGTCAACCTGCTGGTGTCCAGGGGAGCGGATCTGGAGATCGAAGACACCCACGGGCAAACAGCGCTGACCTTGGCTTCTCGGCAGGGGCACACCAAGGTGGTCAACTGCCTCATCGGCTGCGGGGCCAACGTCAACCACACGGACCATGACGGCTGGACGGCGCTGAGGTCAGCGGCGTGGGGAGGGCACACGGAGGTGGTGTCTGCGCTCCTGTATGCAGGGGTCAAAGTGGACTGTGCGGACGCTGACAGCCGGACAGCGCTGAGAGCAGCAGCATGGGGAGGGCACGAAGATATCGTGCTGAATCTGCTCCAGCATGGGGCTGAAGTTAATAAAGCTGACAACGAGGGCAGGACGGCTCTGATCGCGGCTGCATACATGGGGCACAAGGAGATTGTGGAGCACCTGCTGGACCACGGCGCGGAGGTGAACCATGAGGACGTGGACGGGAGGACGGCGCTGTCCGTGGCTGCGCTCTGTGTGCCGGCCAGTAAGGGACACGCCTCAGTGGTCAGCCTCCTCATCGACCGTGGTGCTGAAGTCGACCACTGTGACAAGGATGGCATGACTCCACTGCTGGTAGCCGCCTATGAAGGACACGTGGATGTGGTTGATCTGCTTCTGGAAGGAGGAGCTGATGTTGACCACACGGACAACAACGGCCGGACACCGCTCCTGGCAGCAGCCTCCATGGGCCATGCCTCCGTCGTGAATACTCTCTTGTTTTGGGGTGCAGCTGTTGACAGCATTGACAGTGAAGGTAGAACAGTTCTGAGCATTGCATCTGCACAGGGCAATGTTGAGGTAGTACGGACTCTGCTGGACAGGGGGCTAGATGAAAATCACAGAGATGATGCGGGCTGGACACCTTTGCACATGGCAGCTTTTGAAGGTCACAGGTTGATCTGTGAAGCTCTTATAGAACAAGGTGCTAGAACAAATGAAATTGATAATGATGGCCGGATACCTTTCATATTAGCTGCGCAGGAAGGTCACTATGATTGTGTGCAGATGTTACTGGAAAATAAATCCAACATCGATCAGAGAGGCTACGATGGGAGAAATGCTCTCCGGGTTGCTGCCTTAGAAGGTCACAGAGATATAGTTGAGCTACTGCTCAGCCACGGAGCAGACGTGAACTACAAAGATGCTGACGGCCGGCCAACGCTTTATATCTTAGCATTAGAGAACCAGCTTACAATGGCTGAGTATTTTTTAGAAAACGGTGCAAACGTCGAAGCAAGTGATGCCGAAGGAAGAACAGCACTCCATGTTTCCTGCTGGCAGGGCCATTTGGAGATGGTGCAGGTGCTGATAACGTACCACGCCGATGTGAACGCTGCAGACAACGAGAAGAGATCGGCTTTGCAGTCGGCCGCGTGGCAAGGCCACGTGAAAGTCGTGCAGCTTCTCATTGAGCATGGTGCTCTGGTCGACCACACTTGTAATCAAGGTGCTACTGGACTCTGCATTGCAGCCCAAGAGGGGCACATTGACGTTGTCCGGATATTACTGGAGCATGGTGCTGATCCCAATCACGCTGACCAATTTGGGCGCACTGCTATGCGGGTTGCAGCCAAAAATGGACACTCCCAGATTATTAAATTACTGGAAAAATATGGTGCATCGACTCTGAATGGTTGCACTCCGTCTCCAGTCCACACAATGGAGCAGAAACCCTTACAATCAGTCTCCTCTAAAATGCAGTCCTTAACAATGAAATCCAATAGTTCAGGGAGTACTGGAGGAGACGTGCAGCCTGGGATGCGGGGATTATCCAACGGGCCTGCGCACGCCTTCAGTTCCCCTTCGGAGTCTCCCGATTCCACGGTTGACCGCCAAAAGTCATCTTTATCAAATAATTCCCTGAAAAGCTCCAAAAATTCTTCTCTCCGCACCACATCCTCAACAGCCACCGCTCAGACGGTGCCCATTGATAGTTTCCACAGTCTGTCGTTCACGGAGCAAATCCAGCAGCATTCCCTGCCACGCAGCAGAAGCAGGCAGTCCATTGTTTCCCCTTCTTCCACAACTCATTCCCTAAGTCAAAATCACAATTCACCAAGTAGCGAGTTTGAATGGAGCCAAGTAAAACCTAGTTTGAAATCAACTAAAGCGAACAAAGGGGGCAAAACAGACAACTCCAGCAAGTCTGGGTCAGCTGGGAAAAAAATAAAGCAGAGTAGTTCCTCCCAACCCAAAGTGCTAGAGTATGAAATGACTCAGTTTGATAAGCGAGTACCCATTGCCAAATCTGGGACAGGCATGCCACTGAAATCAATGCCGCCAGAGCCACAGTGCAAAATTTTGGTCCCGCCAGCTCAGCAAGAAGTTGGTCGATCTCAGCAGCAGTTCCTGATTCACCAACAGAGCGGGGAGCAGAAGAAGAGAAATGGCATTATGACAAATCCAAATTACCATCTTCAGAGCAATCAGGTTTTTCTCGGCAGGGTTTCTGTCCCGCGAACAGTGCAGGACAGAGGGCACCAGGACGTGTTGGAAGGCTATCCCCCCGCAGAGACAGAACTCAGCCTTAAGCAAGCCTTAAAACTTCAGATTGAAGGTAGCGACCCAAGCTTCAACTACAAGAAGGAAACACCTTTGTAAAAGGTAACTTACCCAATCACAAAGGAACAAAATGCCTGCATTTTATTGTGTGCATTTAAAATGTGCTAAATCTACATTTTATTATCATTTACCATCATAATTGCTTATGTGATGGATGTAATTGTCTGTTGAATTCAATTGCTCAAATTGTGCCTCACTGTCTTTGATAAATGATTTAACATAGCATTAATTTGGAATTTCATTTTCAAACATAAGAACAGATGAGAATTTAAATACATGATATTTTCAGATACAGTCTTCATTTCATTATTTACAAAAATGCTCCTCAGGAAGTTTCTGAAGGTTCTTTTAAGTTAGAGGCAGCCACTTTTCTGAATGTGGATTTCAAGGGTGAAGCATAAGTATCTATAAATTAGAAAGTTAAAATACTATTCTAAAGCTTTGATTTTATATTTCTGTTACTGCAAAGGTAATCCTCCTATAAAAGAGGTGGCTCTTCTCAGAGCAAAATTATAATCTACGTTACGGTACCAATTTTCTGAGCATTCTGTTGGAGACCATTCTCCATCAGTGGAGGTCATTTCGATATCCCACCTCCTCTACAAACCTGAATTTTAAGCTGAAAAAGTAATTATAAGTCTCTTTTTCAGACCTGACTTGTCAGTGAGTCAGCTAAAATAGTTCTATTTTATTCCCTCTTCCTGTTGAGGTGTATGTTTTTTAGGGTATTTGGAATGCGTTAATGTGATTTCTACTGAAGTTTCAGAGAAGCAGCATCTTCATGAAATGTGTGCCCACCTCTTATTGCTTGCTCGCTTATTTTTATCTTTTTGTGTGTGTGCGAATGTGGCATTTTGGGCAGCTCAGGCTGCTGCTCCTTAGAACAAGAATGTTCTTGCCAGTTCTGACTCAGTTCTGCTGCAGGTCATCAAAGACAGCGTGTTTCTAGGACAGTTGCAGGTGGTGCAGAATCCACAGATGGAAGGCTTTCAGCTGTCAAAGACACATAAACAGATATCTTCCCAAAGTGTCCTGGGAATTGATTTTGATGCAATACATCTGTGGATGTTGCTGGGGTCCCTGGAGAATTGCAGAGCAATAGAATATTGTGCAGGATGCTGTTGAGTTGGCATTTTGGTTAAATTAAAATACTTGAAATAATAAAGTGTTGCAAAAAACCTGCGCTAGAGCCTGCACATTTGTAAAATTCAAATTTTATCAAAGAGTCAGATGAACTGTGAGCCAGGACAGCAGGAGCAGGCACAGAGAGGAATCATCAGCTGGGAGAGAAAAGGCCTTAAATCTTCATAAAAGTTACAAGGACTTTAGATTCCCACAGTAGTACATCATGCCCAAACAGGATTAGAATTTATTTGTAATTTTTTCCTGCTTCCATAAAGCTTTAAAAGGTATAATTAAGGGTTGTATTTCCTAACTCTTATGTGCCTGCACCTGATGTTCATCGCTTGCTTTCATGTTATACTTTATTGCAAATCCATTGTAGGGTTCTGACATAGAATGTGTTCATCTGACCTGACCTGTCATCAAAAGACTGGTTTGGGGGAGTTTTTCCATCGTTCTTGATTTTAGAATTTGAACAGCATATGAAGAAATCTGAACATTCCACATATAATACTAAAATTTGGCTTTGCTTTATCTGGAACAAATCATGTGGTACTGAAAATTCAGGGTTTCTCTCAGTGAAGTTCTCGGTTATGCCAATGGCTGAAAAAATGAGGTGTGGATAACCAAATGGTTCCTTTTGCTCTTCTCTTAACACTTTCCAGAGCATTACTTTAAAGATGGGAGTTTAGAACAATTTTGTGTGGCTTATGAATTGCTTGGCACAGGCTGTAATTTACCTGCTCTTTTGCCAAGTGTCAAGCAGAAAAAGGGTAATTTCCTTGCCTGGTGGATAAATGGGTCACCTGTGAGGAATCACATCAGAAATATTCCATGGGATCACCACAGGAATGGCTTTCCTTCCCTGGCTGCTGCTTCCCAGCCTATCCAGGAAGCTTCTTCTGCTGTAAGGACCTTACAGCTGCTCGGGATGGCAGAGAGCACAGTGAATCAATCATAGGACTGGGGTCAGTCAGGAAACACTTCTCATCATCAGGTTATTGTGTGCTTTTAACTTTAATTAGGGATGATACAGCTCCATTTCTGAGAATACTGTTTGTGTTAGAAACTATTTCAAGGCTTAATGTTTTTATTTTGTACTTCCAGGCCAATTCCATGATGCTGTGAACAGAAGCGCTTCTGCTCCCAATGATTTATCAGCTGGCTGGGATGAAAGCAAACAATGCTTGTTTAGTCCACCTAGAAATTCAAGAATGTGATTCCTACAGTACAAGTACAGTTACCTTAATTACTGTAACGTGCCTACATTTTCAGGCTGCCTTCTCAGTATAACCCTCTGTGCTTCGAAATTTTATTTTGTGTACTTTGTATTTAATACACAGAATGAGCACTTTTTTTAATTGCAGAAAGATATATGCTGTATTTCCCTGACCACAGCTGAAAATGGTAAGAACCAGGAATTCTGATTTCCTATTCCAGATCGCTTGGTAGAGGTGCATGTGCCACAGTGAACTGTGTTATGGAAAAGGCAGTGCTTTTTTGTATTTATTTTTCTGTGGCTAAAGAAAATAAGCAAAGAGTTTGTCACACTTTCATTGTTGTCACGTATTGTCAGTTCCCTGTGTACTTCAAAAGGTTCCCTCCAGAATTACAAGTCTTGTAACAGTATTTTATAAATACTGTACTTGTGTGTTGTCTGCGTAATTGCTGATCAGTGGTGGCAAAGAAGTCGGACTGCAAACACCTGCAGTGTCTTTTGGGATTTTTAAGAGGCAAAAATCTACTCTCTGGTACTACAGCACCAAATCTGGATGGCAGACTGGGACCACTGAAAGCAATAGGCAAATTTTGGACACTCGGTCTTCAATAGCCTCTGTTATTGCTACGGTGATGAGGTAGCTAATATGGGTATGTCTGAGGTGCTAAAGGTCTGATCCTGCATTCATGTATATCTCTATACATTAGAAACAGCTCTTTCTCTTTTCCAAGGTAAAGGACTATTTTTGGGAATGTCAGTAAAGCAAACCATGGTAAAATACAGACCCTTTGTGAGCGAGGCTGAGAGGATATATGGAAAAGCACAGCGACAGCGTTGCCTGGGGAGTGCAGAGATTACTGAGTTAGCCCTGTCCTGAGACAAAAACTCCTTAAAGCACAAACTTGTATGAATGTGGTTACTGCTTCACGGGGATTAGGTAGAGCCAACGTGTCTCTGTACCTGGAGCACGGTTAATCAGCAGCCTGGAGAGTCCATCTATGGATAATGGAAAGCTGGTTTCCTGCTCTCACAGCAGAAAAATTTTTACTTGTATGAAAGAGAGCAAAGTCAAGGTCATTGTTGTGAAAGCGAGCAGTGTGAGTTTTTCCTTTGAATGTGCACATCTTAACTTGCACAGTTCTGCAAGTGATAAAATGAAATAAGTGGGTTCTTTCCTCCTACAAATGCAAGCTATATTCTACTATTCACCATTACATAGCCTTGCTCTTTAGAAAATAAGCCTATTTTTGTATGCAAGTTTTTCTTCTACAGGCTTGAATTTCATCCTTTTCATACTCTAATTCTGATCATTCCAGAAATAAGATGATAGAGAGCTGAGGTTATTTTTCTTAGATGATTAATTAGATCTTTAAACTTTGATGAGTGGCTCCTGGATGTAGATGTAGTACATATTCTGAGGCACTAAAGGGCTCCATGTCTGGTTATTATGATCAACCGTCATCAGAATACTTTTTTTTTTTTTTAAATCTTGCACCTCCACTCTTACTTGCTTGTTCCTAAATGTAAAAAAAAATATTTTATAGTCAGGCATTCAGCATATAGTAAAATTAGATGTTAGAAGCTGACACACGGCAATATGGATTATTCTGAATGTTTCATGTGTTGAATTTCTTGTCCCCGTGGGACAATTATAAAATAAACATGACAGGAATCTGGCAGAATGGCCTTAAGAGGGTTAGTGGCTTAGAAAAGAGAAAGTACCAAAATGTTCTCAGCAAACTTGTTCCAAACCTCAAGTATAGTACATTTGCAATACTGTGCAAGAATACGACTTTTCTTAGTTATTAGATGTATGTTTTGTTCTGTAGAAAGGGATCCCTGAATGCCAACATTTTTTCTACTGACCTTGACTGTCATTGGGATTATATTTATTTAATTTTATTGTGTTGTTATTGATTGCACCTTGTGGACAGAGGACGTAAAAATATGGCCAATTTCACAAGGGGCCACAACTTATAGATAGTCTGGTGGGTTTTGTGTGAATAGTATTTACTTTTGAAACAGTCACTGGGGAAACCCTCTCTCCAAATCAGCATGAAGTAGCCCTGTCAAAAATGTTTCCAGAATGACAATTCTGCCACATTTTGAATACCCCTTTGGAATGGAGCATGAATTGCTTTAAATCGTCTGATTTCTCAGAAGGTCTGTGTGATTCCACATTGCTGTTGCATGTGATTTTTAGCATCACCATTTGTGAGGGGTTTGTGTGCCAAGCTGAGTTGCTGTTCCCCTCCGTTGTTCCTCTGCTCTGCCCTTTCCCATCTGTAAATGGGAGTGGAGGTGAGCAGAGGGGGGGTGTAGCTGTGACTCAGCACAGCTCCTTCTGCCAGGGCAGCAGTTCTCACCACCCAAAAAACCTGCTTACAACAGGAATCATGTTTCTCTTCATCCCATTTCACTGGTCCTTCCAAGGTCATCTCCACAGCACATCCAAAATTCTTGATGGGAGAGCTGGGGAAAAAAAAAGACTGTTTCGTGGACATGGATACCTATACTGTGTGCATGTGGAAAAACTCACCTGGAGAGAAATGCATTAAGAGATACCGAGGCACAACTGATGCATTTTTGTCTTCTCTGTGATCAGTATTGAAAACATTACCATTTCTTTAAAACTAAAAAGGTGTTTTCCCTCCTCAGTTACTCTGCTATGCAAATGTCTGTTATGCTTAATATTCCCCATCTGGACTCCTCAGTTAACTTGGTTTGCAGATAGACTGTTTTTTCCTGGAGTGGGTTGTAAATAGCCTTTAATGTACATTGAATGAATTTCACATTGTAAAATTTTTATTTTATTCCTTGTATTATATTAAGCGAAAATCCCTGTGTATATTAAAGTGCATAATAAATATATTTGCTTTTCAGCAGACATCTAACTGTTTTAATTTTTCTACCTCATTTCCTGGGACATTTCAGGAAAAGGTTATTAAACTTGATTAACTTTCATGTAGTACTAAATGAGGCGTGATGTGTGTGTCCAGTAAGCAGCCCAGGCTAGCAAACCTCGGATGCTGGCATTAATTCCTGTGGCCCTGAGCATTTGCAGGAGAAGATTTGCTGCATGTCCTTCTGTTTAAAATGACCATTACATACTGTAAATACCATGAGGGCAAATAAATTCACTATTTCAGTTGCTGTAAGTTCTTTTCAAATTCAAATGGGTTTTGTTAATTATTGCCTTGAAGAGTGTTTGTGGTATTTTTCAGCTTAAGCAAAAACTCTCCTACTGATGGTGGCTACTCATTTTTCTTGAATCTGTTTTTAGAAAAGGTAGGGGAGATAAATTTTGTGGTCCTTGCAATAATCCCCTTTGGGTCTGTGATCTTGTCTCAGTTCTTCAGATAATAAAGCCACCATGATTTCTTCTGAGTGTGAAGGAAGGGTTTGGCTGTGCCTTCTGCAAATGATGCTTCAGGTTTACCCCCAGGTGTTCTGGTTCACACAGATTCCAGCAGCTGGTGCACATGGCTTGACTGATTCCTAAGATTAGGTGAATGGCAAAATTATCATTATCTGCCAGCATGTTTTCTGTGTATTTGTTGTTTCTCACAGCAATTATTGACTCTCTTTTGTTAACTTCTCCGTGTCTGAAATAACAAAAGTATGAGATGCATTAATTCAGTGGCTATTTCTCATTGAAGCAAAGAATTTTCACTGAATTAATCTTTGAGTAAGTTCTATTACATTCCAGAGAGAGACATTTTCTTCAGATAAGCACTGTAATAATATTTAAATAAAATTATTCAACACTTGCTTTAAATCTCTTGTTCTATGGAATATACACAATCACATTAAATAATGCTTCACATCTTCTGTGAAGATGAGATCTCTACAACAATTTGGCTTGTGTATTACATGTATTTTCCAAAAGAAAGCTGAGATTGGTTGACACAATTTAGTTTTAGTAAACTAAAGCCTTTCAGTTGGAGGCCCTTGGAGAGACAGCAATGAGAATTTGGCATTGATCTAAATCCTGATCATTTTGTGCTACAAAGTCACAGAAATAGTGTCTGGGGCTGAGAAATCTGGTTGGCAAATCATTTTAATAAAGAAGTCTCCAAATGGGTGTGTAGGTTATATAAACAGATTGACCTTTAGAATTAAAATGTAATTTGCTGGTTGGGGGAACAGATTAAGGCATTGGGGTCTGGTTGTTGGTTTTGGATTTTTATTTCCCCCAATAACTTTTTTGATGTAACTTAACTTTTAAGTCTGCATCCCCTAGGGAAAAAGTTTTTTTGAAATATTAAGGTAAGTAATAAAATTCTCTCCTCTTTGAGTTAAGGCTGTGAGCAGAGCTATTTTTGTGCTTGTTATGTCTTGGTGAGCATTAGGCAATCTCATAGGGAGATTGTTTAAAATTCAAAACTTTATTTGTAACTGACAAAGACAGAGTAGACCTTTATTATGGTTTATTCTGTCATTTTTCCATTATGCTGGCTATCCAGTACACCACTGTGTTTTCCCCAAGAACAAAACATTCCAGTCTTGCTCCAGCTTTAATAGCGTGATAGTTCTGTTGCTGGTTTTTCATATTGCTCTCAGGAAAAGGTGTTCCCAGTAAATCCCAAAGCACTTCACAGAAAACACAGGAGAAATACTGAGATAAAGATACATTTGCTCTGTCAGTCGCTGAACAGGCTCAAAACAACGCCAGGAAAAGCCCCCGGGCCTCTCCCAGCGCGAGGCGATTCTGCCGCCTTGAATAACCTGTTGTCTGGCATTAACTCATCTCCTGCTTCTTTTTTTTGTTGTTGTTGCTTTTTTTAGTTGCTTTTTGAGCATTTGCAGTGCAGCTTGCTGGAGGCTGTCCCTGCAGCTGGGCACTGCCAGCTCCAGCTCCTGTCTGGCTGCTGGAGCAGTGGGAGAGGAGTCAGCTCCGCTCCAGAGCCTGCTCTGCCAGCAGATTCCTGCGGGGTTGGGCAGGGACCACCTCACTGCCACTGGCCCGTGCTGAGCAGCGTGGCACAGGGGGAGAGCTTGCCAAGCTCTCTCTGGAGTTGTGCTCATTTTGCCAACTGCAATCAGAGCTTTCAACAAAAAAAAAAAAAGAAAAAAAGAAAAAATAGGCTTATCCATGGACCTTGTTGACAGGTGAGAGCTTTGTGAGAAGCAGAACTGAGCATTCAGCATCCAAGCCCTTGTGTCCCAGTGCCAGTTTTCTGCTAATGTAACACTCGGAATTGAATGGGAGATAAAGCAGACTGAATGTTTCTGTCTGTGCTAACATTTCACATCTCCCCTGTGCCTTGGTTAGCTGTCAGCCTGCTGACGAATTAATGGGGATGCCTGTTTCTGAAGGCTGTCATTTGATGGTATTCATGGTGTGGAGAGACAAGATCCTTTTACAGGCACAGTGCTCAAAGCAGAGACATTTTTCAGAAGCTGGATAGGACCAAGTTGCGAACTTTCCAGCTGAACTTTTCCATACAAGAGCAAAAAGCACCTGGACCAGTGATGTGCAAGGTTTAGTTGCATGAGAAGAAAGCAGAGAGGAAAGGTTCACATCATCTCAGAAGTCTTCAAAATGCAGCTCACTCTTTGTCATGGCTAAAAACTTCTCTGCTAAAGCAAATCTTGAGATGATTAGAGGGTGCATAATTAAGAGTCCTCATTTGGCTGCTGGAGCTGTTCACTGCAGACCAGGAATGAGGCAGAAGCTCATTCAGTCCAACTCTGTTGCAATGTTGGCCCTGGTGACACCGTGGTTAATTCATTCTACTTGTGCTCTGCTGAGATTTCCCACAAGAGCCCTGGATGGAGTTGGTTTTGAAATGCTTTTGCTAATTACTTTTTTTAACATGTGAAATTAATGAACAGAATTATTCAGGGACATTCTTATTTACATGGGGTCGAGACTCCCTCCCTGAGCAGTTACAATCCACTTCCATAGCAGTACTTGAACAGTGTGGCTTCCTTCACCTGAGGAAAGGTAGCAAAATCTGTGCCTGAATTGATACTACAGTGCTTTTTGGCTCACGCTGCTGGCTCATTTACATGCAGCCTATTTTCTAAAAAGGGTAAGTCCTTCCTCTTTGCCAGGATGGGATGATGGTTTTAAGAACAGCCATTTCAGGACACACCAGAAATTCATCCAGTCTGTCATTAGCAATGACCAATATCAGATGTGAATAGAAAAGTACAACAACAGGGTAAATTTTCAATGAATTTTTTTCTCTAAATGTTCTCTAACTGTTTGTGGTTCAGGGATTTCCAAACCCAGAGACAATGTCTTTATCATCAATATTTTCTGTGTCAGTCAGTGTTAACTAAACCAGGAACATACAGCTGAGATTGAAAAAGCATATTGTAATTTATAAATAGTACTTAATATTTGTTCTTTAAGAGTAAGACCACTGGATAACCAGCTACTGAACACAACTTTTAAGCCATGAGTAGATTTTTACCAGGTCTATGTACGTCCAGAAGAATTTGGTCTGGAATAAACATGGAGCAGTTCATATTAGCATTATACAACGCAGAAAGTAAAGATGTTACTTGAAGCATAAGAATTTCCTTGCATCTGCTGAAAACCTGTTTTGCAACAAACTAGAAGGAACATTGCTGTGCCCCATATCCATGTAGGGAAGTTGGAAGGTCTTTTTGCTTAGAGACAAGACAGTCCAAGGAACATCAGAGTTATTCTTCCCTTATTAACAATACAAACTTGAATATTGATTCATTGCCTCTCCAGCTCTTATCCAAAGCCATCAGGTGCTGGTATTAGGGAATGCACGCTCTCAAAAATGAGTGTTTTCCAGATTTTAACAGTGGGCACAAAGGGGAGCACAGGTGCAGGAGCGTATTTCCATGGCGCTGCTCAGCAGTGCTGCTGTGCAGCACAGCAGGAACCAGGTGAAAAGGAGAATTACTATAGCAGATGTACTCCCTCCTGTATTTCCCAAGCTCCCAGTTTGCCAAGCGTATCCCCAGGATCAAGCACTTTCCCTGCAGAAATAATGACTGTGTTTGCCTTCTCAATCTGTTTTCATTTAACGCTGGGATTTTCACAGATCACATGGACAGTGACTAGAAGATGCCAAGTAGTTTCGAGCTGCTTTAAACTTGATATTCCCCACACTCCTAATCTATTCCTTCAGAAACAAAACAGGTTTCCACAACCTAGATAACACCATGGTCGAAGTATTCCTTGGCTCCTCCAGTTTTCCCACTCTGGCAGGACCGCTAGGTTGTGGGCACTGTGCCTCACATGGAAAAGCCAGTCTCAATTAAATCTGGTCTGTTCTCATTTAGGCATCCTAATTATTAGGGGGTGGGGTGGTGCTGAGCGTGGAGATGGACTGACAGAGGATGGATGTGGAAGAGAGGCTTGGTCTGCACGTGGATATTTGTTACAATCCAGGGGGAAGCACAGAATACCTTGTTTGAACACCCAGCTCCAGGTTGGGCAGCACGGGCTGACCAGAGAGCTGCCCTTCAGTAACAAATGAGGTGAGACTGGTAATCAAAGCCTTCAAAAACACACCAGGGGCTCATTTTTGGCACGTCAGAGGAGAGGCAGCCAGTGCAGAGCATGGGGGCATGGCAAGAGCCATACTGGAAAGGTTGTCCTCAGGGTGGATATAGCACGGGATGTGAGGTATGGGAGTTTTACCTTGTGAGAGGAGAGCACTGCTCCTCTGCCCAAGAGGTTGCTGAGGCTGAAGAAGAGACCCTGAAAAGTGAGGTGTGATCTGAAGAGCAAGTAAGTGACAGAATGTCTTCATCCTCCTCCTCCTCCTCCTAATGTAGTTTGGGCTATCGCCTGCTTGGGAACAGCTGGTGGGAGGATTTTGTTTGGATATCAGGGCGCTGCCGTAGCCTTAGGGTAGAAAGCAGGCTAGCACAGCGTGGCCCCTCCCTTCGGAGGAGGACTTTAATCCGTGCATTCATTAGTCTGAAATTACATAAGGCTATTTAAACGTGTTACTTCCATTTTGGGGACGTTTGCTCAAGTCTGTTGTGCAATTAAGGCCTGCAGTAGCTGGTTGTGTGCAGCGCTGCTGGGGCTGCGGTGTGGTCGCTGCATCCAGAGCCGGAGCACAGCAGCTTCCATGGGGATAAATCCCAGCCCACCACCCGGACTGCCAGCAGGGTTGGCTCCCCTGGGAACGAGCTGAGGGCTATACAAAGAGCTTCAATCCCTCTCTAAACATGAAATGCAGCCAGTTTATGACACAGTTCCTCCTCTGTTAGCTGAGATTAATCAGGGAGTCTCCAGGTACACTCCCTGAAGCATCAGCGCTGCGGGATGTGCGTGGGAATGCCGTGCGCCTACATCCACACGGAGGCTGGCAGGTTTATTGGCCCCAGGGCAGCGCTGGCTTTTCCTGACCTGTGCTGGCTCCTGCGGGGCGCATCCATGCAGGCAGGAGGAGGTGGTTAAAGCCAGCGCTGCTCCTGAGCTCGCACAGCATCCCCAGAGACAGGAGCAAGTGGAGAGACCCCACGTGTCTCAGCCCATCCCAGGGCTGCGATCAGCACAGTGCCCATCCCCACTTTCTTCCTTCTTTCTTGGCAGGACTTCCACTCTAGCACTAGGTTGCTTAGAAGAAACCAGAACAACATCTCTGCTCGTTTTCCATAACCACTTTAATCCCCAAATACCTGCTCAGACTGAAGTTTACAGTAAAGTGAGAATTGGTTTGGTTTAAGGTAATCAAAACTAGGCATGATGGAATAAATACTGCTTCGCTCACTGTTACTGTTTCATCTGGCAGTGGGTAAAGGATCTTTACAAACGGCTGACTAAAAAAGGAAAGCTACTTCACACAGCAAGAATTTCCATATTGCTTTTGAAAGTTTGATAAATAAAATGAAAGAAGCCAACCCTGAGTCCCTTTCCTCCCAGCAAACTGCAGCATCTCAGAAAGAACAATGCAATATCATGTGTGAAAATGCGGGCATAACTCCCAGATGTTTTCCCTATCTCTGTTTTTATTGCTTCAATACCAGCTTATGAAACATTAGTGTAAAAAGGCTCAAAGCATGAGTCTGAAAAGACACAGAAAACAATAAAGTAAATCCCACAGGAACAACTGTCACTGTCCTTCAGCTTTCCATTGTTCAGCGTGTAGAAGCAGAATGTCAGTCATTTATCACTTATTGATCACTTTATTACTAGGCATTAGTATAGGAGTTCAGTAACTGAAATTCCACTAAAAGAACAGTTTTTCATTGCCGAGTCCAAAACTCATGAAAAAATACCTCCAGAAACATTTATGATTGCATTTAATCTGTGACAAATCACAGCAGAATATGGTTTGGCCAGTCCTTGGCATTAACCAGAGGCGGAGGGATTCAGGCTTCTCCATTGTACAAGAAAATGACTCACATATCCCTCTTTCATCCTAGGGGACAGATGAAAAACTGATTGCAGGCTTTCTTGCCACTATCCTTTTTTTGCTCTTGGACCGGTCCTCTGCTCAAGCTGGGTTTAAGGAGAATAAAAGATGTTTATGTCTAAGAGATTAAATATGCTCTGGCTGTAGCCATGAGTTAGTCCCAGCTGTGGCACTGAGCTAAATTTGTGCTGTATCCCAATCCTGAGGCATGGTGACAGGGAAAAACCTTGAATATTTGCCCCATCCTATTTTTATGCTGTTTTTTCTGCACTGGTTTTGCAGACTTTCATAACCACACGACCCTGGAGAATGTGCTGGCAAATTGCAATCTAGATTTAAAAAATATCTATATATACACTCTCTTTTCAAGGACCTTACATCCAATGGAAGTTTGGCCCTGTGAAGTGATGTTTATAGTACAGTATTTTGATGACTATAAATGCTGTTGAGGCTCGGAGCCCAATACAACTGCAGTCATTACAGACCCAGAGAAATTGTTTTCAGGCTCGTGCCAACAAATTGTGATTAATTTCTTTGTTGTGGTGCAAGTTGGTTTCTGAGCATGTTCCCCATTAGCTCTGTGAGCAGTCAGTGCAGTCACTGGCACTCTCCGCAGGACTCATCCATCCTCCCTTCTGCATCATTGCCTGCAAAATGCAGTGTGCAAAGCTCTGTGTGCCTTCCTCCCCTCTGTCTTTACCTCCAAACTAGAAAATGCTACTTTTTCAACTGCTCTGGGGAGGCATTTGGGACCAGCAAAGATGAGGGTACTCCTGTCTTTTATAGCAATTACATATGTAATTATATACATCATATATACATTTTTTTATTATACGTTGCTTTATATAGGAAAATAGCAGCAATTCATCTAAATTGAAACTCTTCTGTGGAAAGAAGACTCAGAGTCAGCTTCAATTTTAATTTTCTGCAAAGTTTGAAATCACTGAAGCATTTTCTTTTGTGATTCTGCTACCTCCATTTTTTAAAGTAAAACCTACAGAAGTAAAAAATAGGCATAAAAATGGGGGGCTTGAGATGACCAGTCAGCATTTTTTAGCTGATTCGATGCAGTTTCCTCCCCTTTAAATCTCTGGGTCAGGGGAGCTTTTAGTTGTTGAGCCTGAAGTCTTTAAACACGAAAAGTTTAATCTTCACCCAGTTTTAATTCTCCAGTCTTTTCACCACATGAGCTTGTAAATCTACTGAGCACCAGGTTTTCCAAAGTGTGGGATTTTGCCTGCTATTAGCTTGTTGTATTTGTCAAAATCACTCGGAAGTATGAGCAAGCATATTCCAGTCTCTCGTTGCTCTGCTCCCTGGCTTTCCTCTGGCTGTCATCCATCAGGGACATGGGAAGAGGCACAGACACAACTTGGCTTTGTGGGGAGCAGTGGTGAGCCTTAAAAGCAGGTGAGACGGCACCAGAGAGCTTGGGGAAGGAAACTCATTTCCTCCTCTGACATGTTTTCCCCTTGATTTAATCATTCCCAGCACCCTGTGGATCTAAAACCTGAGCACAGGCATCTTATCTGCTCAGGTGTAACGTTTCAGAGCTTCTGCTCAGAATAAACAAAATGAGTCACATGTGCTTTCACAGAATACATTAGTTTGTATTTTTCGAGCATTTTTGGTTTCCAGACCTTTTTCCCCTCACATTTCCCGCCCTTTTTCCCCCTCACATTTCCTGCCCTTTTTCGCCTCACGTTTCCCACCCTTTTCTCCTCATGTTCCCCACCTTTTCCCCCTCATGTTTCCTGCCCTTTTTCCTCTTCACGTTTCCCGCCCTTTTTCCCCCTCACATTTCCCGCCCTTTTCTCCCCTCACATTTCCTGCCCTTTTCCCCTCACGTTTCCCGCCCTTTTTCCTCTTCACGTTTCTC